>JBBPBX010002509.1:36237-90120 GCA_038048925.1 Garcialebias charrua
CCGAGTCAAATTTCAATCCACATTTTAATTTGTGAAAGATTTTAACAAAGACAATAAAACAACTTCATCAACTATGCGTGTAGTTTGAGGTTAGCTTCGAGGAAGAATTTTTAGAAACATTGTACATGTCTAAATCACAGCTCATTATTTATGCATTTGTCTTCTGGCAAATCAAATTTACAAACTTTTAAGACCATTCCCATTGTCAAGCCTGTGCCAGAAGTCCCTGCAAGCTTCAAAATGATTTTCTTTGTACGTACTTACAAATCAACACCAGCTTTAATGTTGTATGCTACCTTGATAGTTTTATATCACAATATTTCTAAATGCATTTAATTTTTAAACATTCTAACGTTTTTCCAACAAGACAAATCCACAGATTGGATACCTGGAGTCGACAGTAACAGAGAACTGCTACGATGCACAGCAGTATCACCCCAGCAAGAATTCCCCCGGATATCACGATAGTTCCCGCTGACATCCGACCAGCTTAAAGACAAGAAAGAACAGAGGCTGTCAAACAGGGATTCATGAGCATTTATCTACCATTTAGTTGTAATTATAAACTTCAGAAAACATAAGGAGGAGTTTCTCATTCTGGTGGCATCTCAAGCCTTCAGGATAAAGATATGGTGTAATGTGATTTTCTGGGCCACAAAAACAGCTAATGCTCCGTGTTATTCATTCTGGAAGCCTTTGGGGTGGTGATGAGCAACATTCATCCAAAACATGCCCTCATTCTCAGACAGATTGATGGTAGCGCACTGCTTCAAAACACCCTGCAGGTCTTCATGCAGAGTGTGGACCTGGTGACTGCGCAGGTCAGAACCACGTAATGAGGGATTGCTTTGGTCGAGCATGAAGGTACCTTGGCTTGCATGTTTGTAATGAGTGATCTGGATCAACAAGCAACATTAAAAGTTGTGTTTTATATGTAATTGTTCTCAAATTTCTGAAACAAGTCATCACAAACATCAACGTTCATGTTCTTCTCAAGCCTTCAGGATCATCCAGGTACAAAATCCAATAACGGGCAGTCAGGTCATCCGGATAGTTTCTTTTCTTTCTTTCTTTTTTTTGTGGAAAGACATTTCGCCCTCTATCCGGAGGGCTCCATCATTCTGAGGAGTCCCAAGTAAACAGTTTTCCCCACTAAGCAGTTCACTCCTGTAGTGGATCAAACAGTTTGCTGGTGATGAGATGGTTTCTGGGGGCTGTCCTGTCCCCTGTCAACTCCTCCCAGGCAGGCAGCCACAGCCAAAGTGGGCCAACACATCAAAATGAATGCTCAATCATCCTCCTCAGACTGATGAAGCCCTCTGGACAGTGCCGGCCCAAGGCATAAGCGAACTAAGCTGCCGCTTGGGCCCCCAGGGTCACAAGGGGGCCCCCCCAAAGAGGAGCTGAGTTTTGTGGTTTAAAAAAAAATTATTTCATTTTTTTAAAATTATATGATTCTATTACACACAACTTCATCATAAAGTTCAGATTTTTATTTTCATAATGATATATATAACATATATATCATATATTTGTGTGTACTGTATATGTATATTTGAATATGTAGAAATCACTCTAGTAGAAAGGAAAGAAAGAAATGACCAGTAGTTGGGGAACTCCCCTAAGTGGGGCCCCGGTAGAGCACGTATCTCAGGTTTCACAGAGCTCCTTGCCGCAATGTAAAGTCCGTATCCAAGCTAATTAAGCACCTGACACATAACTAACGCTAGATAATGTCGCAAAAAAGAGCATATCCTTCAGGGGCTGAAAAAAGGAAAAGGAAAAAAGAAGAAGAAGAGAAAAAACGGCAAGATAAAGGTATGTTTGTACAAAGTATGTCTCTTATCAAAAAATATTTGTGCAGCAGCTAATGGATAAATAGCTCAGCTGGCTAGCACTACCGTGTTTGTCAAAGTCAAAGTCAAAGTCAACTTTATTGTCAGATCTGCAATATGTACTGTACAGGACATACACAGGACCGAAATTGCGTTTCTCTCAGTCCCTCGGTGCAACAGTAAACATCTAAACATTGAAACACTGAAACATATAATAATTGACATAAGCATAAAATAGTAAAACTAACACTGTCCTGAGTTTTTTGCATAGTGGAATAAGAGTATGAAAATTTACACCAACTCTAAAACTAAAACATTAAACATTTAATGAACATAATACTGTCCTGAGTTTTTGCATACTAGTATAAAAAAAGAGTATAAAAAGTATAACTAAAATAAACTAAAGGTTTCTAGCATTGACATTTGCAAAGTGGCAAAGCAGCGTATGAGTTAATGTACACAGTATATGTATGAGGTAGTAGTTGATGTTGTTATAGAGGCAAAAAGTGGCATATGCAGTAAGGCACATTGGGCATCCCTAAATAAGACCGTTCAGAGCACATTGTATATGTATGTAAACAGTAGTAGTTACATGTAAGCAGTAGTAATAAAAGTAAACAGTATTAATAAATGTAAACAGAGAATGTAAACAGTATTATGATTATAGGCAGTGATGTAATACAAACATTAGTGCAAGTATGAGAAGTAGTGCAAACTGTATGAGCACTGTATGAGCATTGTACTTGTTAATAACTGAGTTTTAATTTTATGTGAGTTGATTGGCACTATATCTTTTTTTTTTTGTTGGCTCAAAACAGCATTTTTGCTAACGCTTGATAGCAATAATTAAAACTTCAATATACATAACATTTGCTAGCCAAATGTTTTACATCAGTCATATTAATAACGACTTACTAGCTATGCTTGAGTTGGCAATATGTTGTGGACTGTTGAGCATGATAATTTATGTGACTAAAATAAACAATTTTTTACACACACTTATGTTATGTGAAATTCTGCAGGAGCACTGTTAAAATATTTTGGCTAAAATAATATGTTATTATTAATCATCATCTTTCTTTTGTCTCTTTCTCAGAAGCTTCCACATCAAAGTCCGAGCCACACCAAGGATCATCAGCTCTGCCACTGGACCCAGCTGAGTGGCCATCTTTCCTCTCAGATGTAAACAGGACTGAGCAGTTGATGAGAGGACCATTGCCTATTAAGGATACCTTTTCCTTCCCCAAAAGGCATGGTGGGCAAAGTTTTTATTTTTAGAAAGTTCGATTTTACCAGTTTATTCATAGGCAGTTTTATCAATACATTATGTCATGTCTGGCCTTCTGAGGACATTCATGAACTTGATGTGGTCCAAAATTAAAATGAGTTTGACACCCCTGCAATAAATTACATGTATGCATTAAAAAGGACTGTCAGAGTTGCAATATTATCAGGTGGGAGAATGGTAAAACCATCTGACATTGATTGCAGTAATTCACATTATTAGTAGAAACAGAGGGCCCCCATCCAAATTTCACTTAGGGCCCCAAAGAGGCTTGGGCCAGCCCTGCCTCTGGATAGAGGGGGAAATGTCATTCCACNNNATGACCTGGTTGATCATTATTGGAACTCATCACAAATCAACACAGAACTTCTGAAGATTTGTGTTCACATTCACCTCACAGCCGTAACTTCTCTACTTATTTGTTGTAAAAAGACGTCCATTACAGAAGAACGTTTGACTGAGGTGCAAGTTTCAAAATATGAAGCAAAACTAATCCTCCCATCACAGTGTTTATGAAACATTAATGATAATGTTGCAGTGATGAATAGCATTACAGATGATGTGGTCCTGTTGGGGTCATCGTGCCGTGATCTTCAGCTCTGACTGGAGTGGTTCACGGCTGAGTGAGAAGCAGCTGGGATGAGAATCAGCACGTCCAAATCTGAGGCCATGGTCCTCTGTTGGAAAAAAGTGGATTGTTCTCTTCAGGTCGAGGGTGAGGTTCTGCCTCAAGTGGAGGAATTCAAGTATCTCAGAGTTTTGTTCATGAGTGAGGGAAGAATGGAGCGTGAGATTGACAGATGGATTGGTGCAGTGTCTGCAGTATTGTGGACTTTGTGCTGGTCCATTGTGGTGAAGAGGGAGCTGAGCTGGAAGACAAAGCTCTCTGTTTACTGGTTGGTCTATGCTCCTCCCTTCACCTATGGTCATGAACTCTGGGTAGTGATTGAAAGAATGAGATCGTGATACAAGTGGTTGAAATGAGTTTCCTCTGCAGGGTAGCTGGACTCTCCTTTAGAGACAGAGTGAGACGTTCAGTTATCAGGAGAGACTCAGAGTAGAACTGCTGCTCCTCTACATCTAAAGGAGCCAGTTGCTGTGGTTTGGGCATCTGGTAAGGATGCTTCCTGGGCGCCTTCTAGGGAGGTGCTTCGGGCATGTCCGACTGGGAGGAGACCCCGGGAACACACTGGAGACTATGTCTCTTGGTTGGCCTGGGAACACCTTGGAGTCCTCCCAGAAGAGCTGGAAGAGGTGGCTGTGGAAAGAGATGTCTGGTCCTCCCTGCTCAAGATGCTGCCCCTGTGACCAAACTTCAGAACAAGTGGAAGATAATGGATGGATGGATAATAATGTATAAAACTTATTTGTTTTTGTCTCAATATCAGTACTGCAGGTATTAGAGCTTTGTCAAGCCCAACACATCAGAGGGAAACACGGAACAGGTAAACTGGATGCTACGACACAAACACTTTGTCAAAGATAACTTTGGAGATCCTATTGCTGAAATCAATCCCTGGAGAACTTGCTGATGTTCTATTGTGTAACTGGTTGTGTACGTATCGTTAACAAATGTTGCAGACATTTACAGCCTCTCAGAAAACCTCTGGAAATATTCCGGACTGGAGGACAAGCATGAAACTGATTTAAGTCTCTCCAATCTTATTTCTCCCAACATTTCAACACAGCCATAGCCTTGAGCATGCTTCTGATATTTACCACTTTAAAGTGTTCATTTGCATCTTGTGGGGACAAAAAAGTAGAAATAAAAAGGTAAAAAACTTGGTCTTTACATACCGTACTCATGCATAAAAAGCTAGAAAAAGAACTCTTAGCCTGAATAAAGAGCAGCACAGCTTTCATTCAACCTTTATTTATTCAGTTTAATCCCATTGAGCCTCGGGGACTCATTTACAAAAGTTTAGTTTCCTTACCAAGTTTTCCACGTGGGGCTTAAAAGAGAGAGAGAGAGGCTAATCGACCAAGATATCAAAATATTTAAAGTAATCGACAAACTCAATAGGGACACAATTTGAGGATAAAAATCAAAGGAAGAACTGCAGGGATTGACTTCCTGTTTGAAAACAACATCCCTTTGGTTTTGTTGACGTTTAAGACAAGTTTGAGACAGAACAAATCTGACTGGATGATGTCAAAAACAGATTGCAAAAGCTGGAAAACCTTAGCAACTGTTTTAGCTCAACAGTAAACAACTGTGTCATCAGCATAGAAATGTAAGGATGCATCAGGGATGCTCTGACCTACATTACCTACTGTATGTAGATTGTAAAGAGAGTGTGTCCTAAGACTAAGCCTTGTGGTACACCATTGTTGACTGTTAAAATAACTGAAGGTTAGTCCAGTTAATTATGTATGGTCACATTACCGGTACTCTTCTGACCACACATACAGGAAGTAAGAAGAAATCATGAAGGGTGGCTGAGTTGATCACATTTCTAAACTATTTGTTTTATTTCATAATAAAAGACAGATTTCAAAGATGAGTTGAAGTTTACATTTATTAATTGCATGGCGTCCAATGGAAAGCAATGTTTAATTCAACCACAAGGAAAAGGCACAAGAATGTTTTAACACTAAATTTTGGACTGAGTCAATGAACGTAACCATTTCACTTTCCACCCCGCTGCCCTGATCAAGCAGACGGGATTAACCTGTTTAAATAAAGGTTGAACGAATGAATGAAAAAAGTTTGTTTTCAAACCAGATCAAACAATTAGTAGAATATTAAATCTGGTTGATTCCACCAACAATCAGCATGCTCACCTAAAACACTGAACTTGTATGTAGAATTTAGGAAAAGCCATTTGCAAGCAAAAATGCATGTGTCCGTGTCTTGAGCGAAATATAAAGAAATACTTGTGTGACTTTTTAAGAACAGAGAACATTTTCTTTTGCCTCATCGTAACAGTTTGTGCTCGTGTTTCAAGAAGCAGCTGACTGTTTGTTGCTCCCCCTCACCTGTCAGTTCTTTAAAATGAAAAGCAGCATGAATCCAGCTCTCCTGTAACGCAACCGTCTCTGAAAAAAAAAAAAAAAAATGGAATCAGCAGGAAATCTTGCAAGAAGGATACAGACCAGTCGTTTGAAGCACTCAAGCAGTTTTTGTAGTGAGAATAAAAACAGTAAATCAAAGGGACATATTGTTGTGCTTTGCTCTCGGTGTGGCTCAACATGTACAGAAAAATAGTTTGCTGACTCGAGCACAAACGTTAAACACGATACAGTTTTAAAGCACATCAAGACGAGACTAAACGGCTGCAGAGAAGAGCTCCAGTCTCTGTGAGGAACAAACTAACCCATCTGCCGAAGATGAAACTAAACTATAATTTAAAACTTCCATCAATGAGTCAAAAATCTGTTTCATGCTGCTGTGTTCATCCGTGTTCATTTGCTCATACAGACTCATGTTCGTGCTGCTGTTTGGAGTAGTGTTTTCTATGATATTAGTGCTTAGTGTATTTTTAGTTGATGTTTTTCTTAGTTCATATCTTAGATGTTATTACTGTTTTTCTTTTACTTTTTATTGTTGGATGTAACTGGGACCCTGTGTACATAATCTTGTTTCATCACATGTACCACATGTGGTGCGAATGACAATAAAGAATCTCTGACTCTTGACTCTGAAAGGAGCCATTCAGTGCATGTCTGTGGTAAGTTTATATGAAGATCTGTTCTTAAGCTCAATTTAAAAAAAAAACAAACAGGTGTGGTTTCCATTATTGTAGCATGACCTGCTAGAGAAACATAAAGTTAGTCTAGATCAGATAATAAAACACATTATCAGCTTTTTCTTTAGTATCAGTATCAATATATTCAATTCAGTTTATTTATATAGTGCCAAACTACAACAAAGTTGTCTTAGGGCACTGAACAGAAACATCCAGTAAAGTTCTTTATCGAAGGAATCCAGCAGACAAGTTGAATCGTTGCAGTCTCCCATCCTGAGCAAGCACAAAGGCAACTGTGGAAAGGAAAAACTCCCTTTTAGCAGGAATAAACCTCCAGCAGAACCAGGCTCAGGACAAGCAGCCATCTGCTTCAACTGTCTGGTTGAGAGGACAGAAAGGAGGGACAAAGAAACACAGAATGGCAGGTCCAGATGTAGGTGCAGGTGTACCTGAAAGACAAAAAACACATCAAGGATAGAAAAAATAATTCCAAATACAAACAGGTAGTGCAGAGTAAATAAAGACTGTAGCAGAGTGAGGAAATGTGGTCATTTTGTCCTCCAGCAGTCTAAGTCTATAGCAGCATAACAAGCAAACCCTAACTATAGGATTTATCAAAAAGGAAAGTCTTAAACTGGACAATGTGTCAGCCTCATGGACAGAAACTGGAAGTTGGTTCCACAAGAGAGGAGCCTGACAACTGAAAGATCTTCATCCCATTCTACTTTTAGAAACTCTAGAAACCACAAGTAAACCTGCAGTCTGAGAGCAAAGTGCTCTGTTAGGAAAATATGGAACAATACTGTAATATAAGATGGAGCTAGGTTGTTGAGAGCTTTGTGGGTTAGAAGTAAGATTTTGAATTCAATGCTGGATTTGACAGGGAGCCAATGGAGAAAAACTAAAACTGGAGAGATATGATCTCTCCTATCAATATGTATAAAATGTAAATGATATAAATGTAACATTATGACAACCCAATTCAAGACTTAACACAAAAACCCAGTATCTAATTGTATTCATAAGTTGGGTGTCTTATTGTAGTTTTTATAAAAAAGAATAATATTAAATTACTTATTAATTAAATTATTATTATTAATTCATTATATTAAAAAAATAAAACTTAAAGGAAACAAAGAAGCCATATAATTCACATAACCTCCTCTGTAATAGCCTATCAGACATGTACAATAGAAAACAGCAGGAGATGCAGAAAATAAAAGAAGGTGAAGAGGAGGGAACCATGACAACCTGTGGAGTATTTCTCTCCAAACCTCTTCTCAAGGATCCCCTGCAGGGACACAAGAGGCTTTTGTCTACAGGAAAAGGTCAGCACAACAAACATATGCACAAAACCAGACCTCATTAAACAGTCAGATTACTCGAAAAGTTGAGAAGCTCTAGGGTTTATATAGCTTCTCCAAACATTAAAAGAGACAGTTCAGGTCTTTTGAAGTGATGTTGCGTAAAAAGGTTAAAAACAACTATTATCTTATTTGTCATAGTTAGCTGAAGAACCCCAGAATGGAGAAATAAGAGTTTCATTTTGACTGGACTCATGAGCCCACAGAGCAGGGCCAAACCCCAAACCACTGCTAACTTTAAACCAACTCCAATCTCATATTTTATAGCAGATAAATAGGTTCCATCCTATAAAGCATCTCCATCTTCTACCACTTATCTGTAGTGAAGTCACAGAGGCAACAGGTCCAGGAGAGAAATCCAGACATCCATCTCCCAGATACACTTTCCAGCTCGTTTTGGGGGACCATGAAGTGTCCCCATGTCAGAGAAGATAAACAATCTCTCCAGTGTGTTCCGGGTCTTCTCTGGGGCCTTCTACCAGTGGGACATGATGGAAAACCTCTAAAGGGAGGCATGCAGAAGGCATCCTAATCAGATATCCAAACCACCTCAACGGACTCCTGTCGATGCAGAGGAGCAATGGCTTTATTCCAAGCGCTCCTCATCCTATCTCTGAGGCTGAGTCTTTCTGAGTCGTTCTTTCGGTCATGATCCAAACTTCATGACCAGAGTGAGGGTTGGGACATAGACAGACCAGTAAATCAAGAGCTTTGTCTTTTGACTTAGATTTTTCTTTACCATGACCAACTGAACTGTTGAGAATTGGAGCGGATTTGCCACAGGGAACAGCTGAAATCAGCAACGAACTCAAATCAACACTCGGCAGGATGCGGCTTTTGAAGTCTTCCACCTGAAAGCTACAGCGGAGGTGCTCCGGAGATAAGAAAAGGAAACGGTGCTCCCGGCGTCAGAAGCGAGGCTGCCGGGTGGGGATTATGGTTGGACTGAAGGCGGACGCTAAAACCGGGAGACCCCCGATGCCGGCTCTTTTTCTGTCTAACGTCTGCTCGCTGGACAACAAAATGGATTTGCTTCGTCTGAGAGTGACAACGTCGGAGGAAATGAAGAAGTGCTCTGTGCTTTGCCTCATGGAAACGTGGATTTCTAAGGAAACACCAGACTCTGTGTATGAACTGGATAACAGACTCTTTTTCAGAGCGGATCGCTGCACAGAGACTACGGGGCAAAACACGAGGCGGCGGTGTCTGTGTATACGTGAGTACGGATTGGTGTAAAAACTGTGCTGTTATTAGAAGCCTTTGCACAGCTGCTATGGAGCTGATCACGGTGAGGTGTCGCCCCCATTATCTACCCCGCGACTATTCAGTGATCCTTATCACAGTTATCTACATCTCCCCAGATGCTAATGCTAATGTCGCCCTAGAAGAAATTCATGACTTACTCAGCTCGCTGCAGTGTAAATATCCAGAGGGGCTTTGCATTGTTTTAGGTGACTTCAACCACGTGAATTTAAAGGACTCTCTCCCAACCTTCAAACAACACGTATCCATAGCAACACGAGGGAGTAACACCCTCGATCACGTCTACACAAATGTAGGCGCGTACACAGCGAAGCCACGCCCACTGCTCGGGGGTTCTGATTATTTATCACTCCTCTTGGTCCTAGCACAACTCCCCCCACTAAGACATTGTAAACCAGAACAAAAGGAAGTAAAAATTTGGCTCCAGGACAGCACCCCCATGCTGAGAGACTGCTTTGAAAAAACTGATTGGTCTGTCTTCAGGGAGGCAGCTACAGATGGGAGCTCAGTGGATCTGGAACTTTATGTTTCCTCAGTTCTGGGTTATATTAGCACATGCTCTGAAAATGTATCCATAAAAAAATATGTTAAATCTTACCCCAACACAAAACCCTGGTTAAACAAAGAGGTTCGCACCCTACTGGCAGCCAGGAACTCCGCCTTCAAGTCTGGAGACTCAGAGGAGCTGAGGAAGACCAGAAAAGAGCTGGTTGCTGGCATTAAGAGGGCAAAGGCCAAATATGCACAGAGGATCGAGGGTCAGTTCACCTCACAAGACCCACGGAGCATGTGGAAGGGCATCAAATGCATAACTGATTATAAAAGCAGGAGCAAACAGTGCCCCAAAGACCCATCTCTGCCTGATGCCCTCAACAAGTTTTATGCACGGTTTGAAGACCCAAATAGACCACCCAGCACCAGACTCACCTCATCATCAGAGGAAGAGCATCTCAGCGTGACCACAACAGAAGTGAGGAGTAGTCTCAGAAGGATCAACCCTCATAAAGCAACTGGACCGGACAACATCCCCGGGAAAGTTCTGAAGGAATGTGCGGACCAGCTCTGTGAGGTGCTGGCTGACATCTTCAACACCTCACTTGCTCTGGAGACAGTCCCCACCTGCCTGAAGACCGCCACCATCATCCCAGTCCCAAAAAGCTCCACAGTGACTGGTCTGAACGACTATCGGCCGGTGGCCCTCACCCCGATAGTTGCAAAATGCTTCGAAAAACTGGTCATGACCCACATCAAAACAACCGTCAACATCAACGAGGACCCTCATCAGTATGCTTACCGTGAGAACCGATCAACAGAGGACGCCATCTCGTCCGTGGTCCACACTGCTCTCACCCACCTGGATCAGAAGGACTCATACGTCCGTATGCTCTTTGTGGACTTCACATCTGCCTTCAACACCATGATCCCCCAAACTCTGATGGACAAACTATCCACACTTGGACTAAGCCCCTCCGTTTGTAACTGGGTACTAGACTTTTTAACAAACAGACCACAGTCAGTGAGGATCCACAACTTCTCCTCCTCCACCATTGCCCTCAGCACTGGCTCTCCTCAAGGATGTGTGTTGAGCCCCCTTCTGTTCACTCTGCTCACATATGATTGTGCAGCTACCCAACCAGGTTGTCATATTGTAAAGTTTGCAGATGATACAGCGGTGGTGGGATGCATCACAAACAATGATGAGTCCAGCTACAGGCAGGAGGTGGAACACCTGGAGAGCTGGTGCAAAGAGAATAACCTTCACATGAATGTGAAGAAGACAAAGGAGATGATTGTGGACTTCAGAAGGAACAAACACACACCCCACTGAACATAGGTGGATCAGTGGTGGAAGTGGTCTCCAGCTACAAGTACTTGGGTGTACACTTGAATGATAATCTCAGCTGGACCAACAACACCACCAGCCTGATCAAGAAAGGTCATCAGAGACTCTACTTCCTCAGACGGCTGAGACAAGCTGGTCTGAGTAGTCCAGTCCTCAAATCCTTCTACAGGTGTGCAGTGGAGAGCATCCTGTGCTCTAGCATCAATAGCTGTGTTTCCATCCATTTTCATTTCGATTTTTGAGCTAATTTTTGAAATCTCGCAAATATGTAAATACAAATTAATGCGAAGCAGAAGTGTTTCCATCTGCTGGCTTGAAGCGCATCTACCAAGCCACGCACAGCGTCATTACGTCAGACGTCAGCGTCATTACGTCAGACGTGAGCACTGCGCATGTCTACAGTAAACAGGAAGTAGCAGTTGAAAACAGAACCTGGCCACACATCTCGTCAAAATGGAGAGAATATTTCAGGTACGTGTTGCTATCGGTCGAGTTGTATTTATTCTGTCATACAAACTAGTTTTAGCGATGTTACATGTTGTCCGGAGCGGAAACAGCTGATCAGTCACGTGACGTGAATGTTCGCTTCGGCAGCACGAGTCGGCAAATGTGTTTCCATCTGTCGCTGTGCGCATCTGCTCATTTTCGAACATCCCAAAAACCACCTCAAGCGAGCGTATAAACTTTTTGGCGAACTTGAGAAAGTAAATACGGATTTTGCCGTTTCCATTAAGCTTTTCTGCTGCGATACTTCAAAATGCGCACCTAGAAACCTTGATGGAAACACGGCTAATGTGTGGCATGGAGGCTGCACAGCTGCAGAAAGAAAAGCTCTGCAGAGAGTGGTGAAGGCTGCACAGAAGTCTGTTGGAGTCAGTCTCCCCACCATCACAGACATTTACACTTCGAGATGCAGGAAAAAAGCCACCTGCATCATGAAAGACCCCACTCACCCAGCACACACACTCTTTGCCCCACTCCCCTCAGGACGGAGGTTGAGGAGCATCAAATGTAGAACCACTAGACTGAGGAACAGCTTCTACCCTGAGGCTGTTAGACTCATGAATAAATAAATAATAAGAATAATCACTGTGAAATATCACATCATGCTGATGCTGATCTGTTTTCTTGTTGCTGTGTTCATCTGTGACCATCTGCTCATAAAGACTCATGTTCGTGCTGCTGTTTGTAATGATGTTTTTCTATTACTCTAGGGCTTAGTGTATTTCTAGTTGGATGTTTTTCTTAGTTCATATCCTAGATGTTATTACTGTTTTTCTCTTACATTTTGTTGTTGGATGTAACTGGGACCCTGTGTACATAATCTCATTTCATCACATGTACTACATGCGGTGCAAATGACAATAAAGACTCTCTGACTCTTGACTCTGCAGCAATGCCCTCATTACGGAGGACAAGGCCCCCCCAGTCCATCGATCCATCTCCCACATCATTCTACCATCAGTCGGTAACGAGATGCCCAGATAATTAAATTTCTCGACTTGAGACAAAGACAACCACCTCTATCTGTGGACCCAACACCTGGGAGGAGGACCACAAAGGTCAGGTGCTATGGATGCCAAGCAACAGGCGAGGGAGTGTTCCTGGCTAAGCAGGCAGCACAAACTAGCTAGCACCTATAAAACATCAAATTCATTTAGCGTTGCATGATTATTCCAGCTGATAAAACATGATACTCCTCCCAGAAATACAAAGTACATCAAAGCTGCACCAGAAGTGCTACAGCTACCTGCTGCTGCCACTATTAGCTAGGTGATGCATTCCGAGTAATCCAGGCAAGGGCGGCCGGCCAATATGGGGCACTAAGGCGCCGCCCCACTGGAAATTCTGGACCATGTTACATTGAAGATTTAAATTTTTTTTTACTAAAAATGAAATAATAAAATACAAATATTTCGAAATATATGCATACCGTATTTTCCGGAGTATAGGTCGCACCGGAGTCGCATTGTCCAATTATTACCAATAGAATGGAAAAATCCCTAGATAGGTCGCACCAGAGTATAGGTCGCACCTACGTTTAGCTCTGCTGCAAATGTCTGCCACAGGAGCGCACAGCAAGGCTTTTAAGAAGATTAACACTTAAAAACAATTATTTGTTTGATAAAAATTATAGCAAATATGTGTCTGAGCTGAACTTTTCCTTAATAAATGAACGTAATTGTGAAATGAGCTGGATTTAAAAATTTGTTTCGCCGAAAGTGATAAAAAGCCACATTTTTCCACCTGAGTATAGGTCGCAGGCCATGAAAAAATGATAAAAAGGTGCAACCTATACTCCGAAAAATACGGTATATGTTTTTAGTTGTGTAGGATAAATATTTTATCAGTAATGATGAGTTATCTTGTTTGTTTCAAAAAACGTTTTCTTATTGTTGACGTATTTCCTGTTTTGGGGGCGCATGAAAAAAAACAAAAAATCTGCAGGTCCAGATGAACTTCCACCTTATTTCTTAAGGCTGGCTGCTCATATCATCACAGTCCCTGTGACCCACATCTTTAATCTGTCCATAAGCCAAAACACCATTCCGGATGCTTGGAAAACAGCCTTTGTTCTTCCTTTGCTGAAGGGAGGTGACCCCACCTCACTGAACAATTATCGACCGATCTCTAAACTCTGCATCTTAGCCAAGGTTCTAGAAAAACTGATAAACTCTCAGATCAAAAATTATCTGGACTCATTTAACATCTTACCTCTCCATCAATCTGGTTTCAGGAAAAAACACAGCACAACAACTGCTTCTCTGAAGGTTCTGAATGATGTTGTTGAAGCATTGGATGCTAAGGACTATTGTGCTGCACTTTTCTTAGACCTGTCTAAAGCTTTTGACACTGTGGATCATAACATCCTGTGTCATAAGCTCTCAGAAATCGGTTTCTCTGATCACACCATCGGTTGGTTTTCTAACTATCTTTCCAATCGGAGGCAATGTGTTCAACATAACGGTACTTCTTCCAGCTATTTAACAGTTAAAAATGGTGTACCACAAGGCTCAGTTTTAGGACCCACTCTCTTTACAATCTACATAGCTAATGTAGGTCACTGCATCCCTGATGCATCCTTACATTTCTATGCTGATGATACAGTTGTTTACTGCCGAGCTAAAACAGTTGCTAAGGCTTTCCAGTTACTGCAATCCGCTTTTGACATCATCCAGTCAGATTTGTTCCGTCTCAAACTTGTCCTAAATGCTGATAAAACAAAAGGGATGTTTTTTTCAAATAGGAAGGCGGTTCCAGCAGATCCTCCTCTGATTTTATCTTCAAATGGTGTCCCTATTGAGTTTGTTGATTCCTATAAATATCTGGGTATCCTGATCGATTCACATCTCTCTTTTAAACTCCACGTGGAAAACCTAGTGAAGAAACTGAAAGTTAAACTGGGTTTCTTTTTCAGAAACAGATCATGTCTATCACTGAATGTTAGGAAACGCCTTGTATCTGTGACTTTCCTTCCCTCCATTGATTACGGTGACATTCTCTACATGAATGCTCCTACAAGCACCCTGCGGATGTTGGATGTTGTCTATCATGGTGCACTAAGATTCATAACTGGTTGTGATTATCGTACCCACCACTGCACCCTGTATTCACTGGTTAACTGGACATCATTAACCTCACGCAGACTCTTCCACTGGTACATTTTCATCTTTAAATCACTTCTTGGTCTGCTGCCCTCATACATCTCCTCCTACATGTCTTTGCGTGAGTGCAGCTACAGCGTGCGCTCTCAGGACATGATTACCTGCAGTGTTCCGTCAGTGAGGACTGAACTTGGAAAAAGGGCCTTCTCCTACTCCGCTCCTGCTTCATGGAATATCTTACAAAAAGATCTGAAGCTCTCGACCTTGACTTCTCTAAATGGTTTTCAGAATCTGTTGGAATCCTGGCAAAAACCAATGCAGATTTGTTCCTGTCTTTGATTTTATACGTCTACCTTATAATGTTTTGCTAGTTTTTTGATACTTTGTTAAAAAAAAAAAAAACTTCTTTTGTTTTTTTCTCTCTTTTGTTTTCTATTGTTTATTGTTTGTTTTTGTTTATTGTTTAAGGAAATTCTACCACTGCTGTTCATTGTTCTTTAGTTTTAGCAGGTCGCTTTCGTAAATGAGCCCATGAGGTTCAAAAGATTTACCTGACTAAATAAAGGTTGAATGAATGAAAAAAAAAAAATGAATCTTATCCATAGACTCTCGTTATAAATGGCACATGCACAGTTATTCCATGACGTTACAAAACAATAGGAAGTTGCTGGGCGCAGTTTTCACCGCCCTGAACAGTCCAACGTGAGCTCTATCTACCGATGGCGTGTTTCCGGCCGTTTATTTATTAATTTAATTGGTTTTTTTGTTCAAAGGCAAAGCTCTCAATTTACCGATCAATCTACGTTCCCACCCTCATCTATGGTCATGAGCTTTGGGTTATGACCGAAAGAACAAGATCTCGGATACAAGCGGCTGAAATGAGTTTTCTCCGCAGGGTGGCTGGACTCTCCCTTAGAGATAGGGTGAGAAGCTCAGTCATCCGGGAGGGACTCGGAGTAGAGCCGCTGCTTCTCCACATCGAGAGGAGCCAGTTGAGGTGGCTCGGGCATCTGGTTAGGATGCCTCCTGGACGCCTCCCTGGTGAGGTGTTCCGGGCATGTCCCACCGGGAGGAGACCCAGAGGAAGACCCAGGATACGCTGGAGGGACTATGTTTCTCGGCTGGCCTGGGAACGCCTTGGGATTCCCCCAGAGGAGCTGCTCCAAGTGGCTGGGGAGAGGGAAGTCTGGGCCTCCCTACTTAGGCTGCTACCCCCGCGACCCGACCCCGGATAAGCGGAAGAAAATGGATGGATGGATGGATGGTTTTTTTGTTTTGTTTTGTCCTGGAAAATTAGCCATGCGGTCAGTGACTCAAGCAGGCTGGCTCAGGTAAGTTTTAAATCATTGAAAGCCCTTTATAATGTCTATTTGCATTTATGACTGATATGCCTCTCCAAATTAAGATGGCTGTTTGTGAAAGCTGACTATTTATTCTAAAAGTGGCAACTGGTGATTTTTTATGGAGCTAACATGCTAATGCTAGCCTTTATCTAATGCTCATATTATTATATTACCATTCCTGACTGATATCCTCTCCACTTTTATGTGGCTCTGTTTGTGATAAAAGCCTTCAGCTGACTGTTTATTCTAAAAGTGGCAACTGCTTAGTTTTTTTTTTCTTTGTTTGTTTGTGGAGTTAGGTTGCCAGTGCAGGTTATTGTACAGTATTGGACTCTGATGGCTACATTTATTTTAATTTGCTTATAAAAATGATCAAACATTAATAATTTTATATACTAAATGTCACTTGTGGTGTTTTACTATTTCTTAACACTGTATTGATCTGGAGAATGAAAACAAAGCCTCTTGCAAGTAGAAATGCAGAAATGTTTTAATCTCACTTATTTTCCTTTCTATAATTTATATATAATATATATATATATATATATATATATATATATATATATATATATATATATATATATATATATATATATATATATATATATGTTCTTTGTTGTTTTAGTGAGTCAAATTGGCTCTTCTCATCCTGATCATTTAATAGGCTCTGTGCACAAGTATCATAAATCACTTGCGCATTGACCGGAAAGGTGATTTCCAGCTTCCGGTCTAGCCCCGGTCTCAGTGAAAGTGGTGCTGTCTGAATGTTTACAAGAGCTGCCCAAGACAAGTATCAGCTATGTTCATCGTATCGTTGATGTCTGGTCCCCTGCTCCGACAAGCAAACTAACAAGGGATTTAAATTGCATATCTCAAGTTTCCTGCACAACTACGAGGGTAAGTAACGTTAGTTTGATCGCGTTGTGTTGTTGCTACCTGTTAGCGGCTAACGTTAGCCTATTAGCAACACGATCTTTTTTTTGTGTACTCACGTTATAAAAACAGCTTTTCCACACTTAAATAAAACGGCTCATATTTTGTGATCCTTCTACAAACATGCTGCTCTTCTCAGTTTCATGCAAAACTCAGGACACAGCTGTGAAGTTGTTGTCAGGGCTCTGTGTCAGGTCCATGAAGAAAGCTGAAAAACCTCACCGTAGGGTGAAGCTAGGATTGTTCAGATGACAGTTTTAAGATTGCTGGTTCAGTAACCCCACGTTCCTGTTGTTAATGGGGATTTAGCTAAGATGGTAATTAAATATTAAATAAAAATAGGATGGAATTGGCTACACTTTACTTTGAGGAGTGGAGTGAGGATGTCAGTGTGAGTCAATCTAGTACATTCAGCTACATGTTTACATTCTTGGTCTAATTATTTTGACCTTGTGTGTTTTTATGCAGCTCTCAGAAACTAAAGTCTTCACTCCCAGACTGCTCCTCCTGTTAGCACCCTAGGAAGCAGCACCTCCATTGGTCGACTGCCAGGTTTGGGAGCACCTGTACCTCCACCATCCTCCTCCAGCGGGGACATGAAGGTTTCTGAATTTAACACCACCTCTCTGTCGTCACAGTTCAGCCGTAAGTTCATCAGTATCTGTGCAGTCTTGTTTGAATGTATGTGCGTGATATAGATTTAATTATTGTGTGTGTGTTTGCAGGTGACTTTGGCCTGCAGCCAGAGCCTTGTGCTGAGCCAGCTGGTTCAGAGACACTCCGGCCCCTCCTTGCCTCTGGCACGTCAGAGTCCATCTCAACAAGCAGCCCTTCTTCAGCGTCGTCTGCGCCCCAACACATCAGCACAGGCTGGCCTGGTTCTGGCTGCTGCTGGTGCTAAATACCTTATCAGTCAAAGCAATTACAAGATTTTTTTTTGTAAAATATTCAGCCCTCATTAATCTGTTTACCTACTTGGTAGCAGATTCCATAAATCAATAAGTTTTATTTAAGGTTTTTAACATACGATTTCTTACCTGTAAAATCTTGACCTTCTATTTCACAATTAAAGTGTTCAAATATTGAAATACAGAGGATATTGTGTTGTTGTTACTGTGGCTATAAAACAAGACTAACAATAATTTAAAAAAATATCCAATTGAATGGATAATATATCTGTAATTTTCATTTAAGGCATTTGATTGTTAATATGTTTGTTTAACTTTACCCTGTTTTTGACACCATCAAATAAACAAGGTTTTTCAAAGTTGGACCTCTCAAAAAACTTTTATTTTATTTTACATAGGTACAATAAAATTAATTTAAAAGATATCCACATACCAAAATACAGTGGTCAATAAAATGTTTAGTTACTGCACTTACAAAAATGTGACTTTTATTTTTATTTACCTCCAAAGAAAACAGTATAACATGTTTCCATCAAGAATATCTACTTACAAATGTAAGACAATGTCAATATAAGTAAATGACAGCATTTTGTTTTTCTTCAAGACTGTGCCATCAGCTTTTCTGTCAAACTTCATATCTCCAATGGAGATATGAAGAAAAGTCTTCTCTTTGGTCAGGAATCCATTTCCTGACCAAAGAGAAGACTTTTTACTCTGGAGGAGCAGGGATGAAGGTGTTTGACACCGTAGTTCTGTACAGTCCAGGATAACTTGTGTGTCACTGTAGCGGCCATCAAAATCTCGTGCTGCAGCTCGGGGGCGGCTGCTGGTTATGGTGGGAGTTGATGAAGACCAGACTCTGTGTGGAAGCGGAGGAAGGTGGTTCTCCTCCAACACCAGGCTTCTGCAGCAAAGAGGCGAGATGAATCTTGTGCAGCACAGAGCCTGCAGAACCTAGATTAGTGTGTACAGTATTTACATGTCAGTACACTAACACACAGTGAACTAAATACTTAATTTAATATACAATAAAATGACAAGTTAAACAGGTAAAATCAATAAAAAATGAAGTAAAATCAATAAAAATTGAAGTAAAATCAAGTCTCTATGGAGAAAACATTACCTTTGCCCAGGTGTGATATGGTTCTCAGCAGCAGGTGCACATGAGGGAGTGAAGACTTTAGTTTCTGAGAGCTGCATAAAAACACACAAGGTCAAAATAATTAGACCAAGAATGTAAACATGTAGCTGAATGTACTAGATTGACTCACACTGACATCCTCACTCCACTCCTCAAAGTAAAGTGTAGCCAATTCCATCCTATTTTTATTTAATATTTAATTACCATCTTAGCTAAATCCCCATTAACAACAGGAACGTGGGGTTACTGAACCAGTAATCTTAAAACTGTCATCTGAACAATCCTAGCTTCACCCTACGGTGAGGTTTTTCAGCTTTCTTCATGGACCTGACACAGAGCCCTGACAACAGCTTCACAGCTGTCTCCTGAGTTTTGCATGAAACTGAGAAGAGCAGCATGTTTGTAGAAGGATCACAAAATATGAGCCGTTTTATGTAAGTGTGGAAAAGCTGTTTTTATAACGTGAGTACACAAAAAAAAGATCGTGTTGCTAATAGGCTAACGTTAGCCGCTAACAGGTAGCAACAACACAACGCGATCAAACTAACGTTACTTACCCTCGTAGTTGTGCAGGAAACTTGAGATATACAATTTAAATCCCTTGTTAGTTTGCTTGTCGGAGCAGGGGACCAGACATCAACGATACGATGAACATAGCTGATACTTGTCTTGGGCAGCTCTTGTAAACATTCAGACAGCACCACTTTCACTGAGACCGGGGCTAGACCGGAAGCTGGAAATCACCTTTCCGGTCAATGCGCAAGTGATTTACGATACTTGTGCACAGAGCCTATTGTTCTGTTGACCTTGTATTAATCTGCATTTGATATAAAAAAAAAAACTGTTTGAACTTGGGGAAAAAAATTTCATTTGGGAGAAATAGCTCCCCCTGGTGGACATTTTACGGGCCACCACTGAATCCAGGTAGATACATCTAACCAGGTTGAGTCAGGTCCTCTGGACGGGTTCTTCTTTGTTGAAATGTTTTCTTTTATCCAAAAGTCTTCTTCAGTCTGAGACGCTGCAAGAAACTCCATCATAAACATTTTATTTATGCAAAATAAGCCTGAGTTATTTCAGTTATCAAATTTGTTTCTGTATTTTAGTCCCATTTTAGTGTTTTGGATAAGCATCATAAGCATTCCAGCTCCTGTTTACTGAGATGCATCAGTAATTGTTTTATAATCACATCACAGTCCTTTGAAATGTAATTGAATCAAATCATGAGGTGTCTAAAGATTCCTACTCCTTCGAGCTGTCACATATAATAGTCTTATGAACTGTGCAATGCAAAATTTAAAGCAATGTAAAAGTTTACAAGCAGTATGCATCCTCTGTCACTGAGGGATTTGAATAGTGAATGTTTTAAGTTTTCCAGATGAGTGTTTTTCTGGACTGGATTTGAACAGGGAATGCAAGTGAACATGTTTTTGTTGCAGGACACTCAAGTGTGTGTTACCATGTGTATAAGAATAGAGAGACTTTTGTTTTGTCTGAGACAGTGCAGTGACAGATCCTGCAGGAGGGAGCAATTTTATCCTCCAGCAGACCAGTGGCAAAGCCATGGGGTGGCCATAGGTTAATTTTCAGGAAAATCTACTTTTAAGCAATATAAAAGGCATGGTTTCCTCAAATGATAGGAGTGGCTGGTTTACATATACTGTACAGTATGCATATATAAAGGTGGTAACCATCTTGGATTTTGACATGGCAAACCAATTTTTGAAGTGACTTTTCTCACGCCTTGATGTAGCCACACACCAAAATGGATCGTTACTTATTTTCACATTATCATACTCATAACATGCACGGATGAAAGGACAAATGGAGGATATGTACATGTCCCACTCTTCACTTTGCGATGGGGGACAGTAACATTTAAGTCACTTTTTTTAAAACAGGAGTTGGTGACGGACGGCAGCAATCTGCTCTGGTCTTGGTTATACCGGTACTCGGACTAGCCTTTAGCTCATTAATCTGTTTACAGCAGTGACATGCAGTCAGGGGAGGCAGTGCTGCACCTGTCACCACGACAAGTAAAACTGTTGTCTGAATTATTTCAACACTTCAGTGGTCAAAATCACGGAATTTACGCATTGCCTGTTCAAACCATGCAGGGTGAGGCAGTGTAGTGCTCTGGTTCACCTCTGGGGGCGCTGTGTCACATACAATATCCTATATAAAGTAGATGGTTGGCGCATGCCCATTGCTGTCTCCCTTTATACCGCCAATATATATGTGTTTGATTACACATGCTTCACGGTTAAAATACACAGGGTGAGGCAGAAAGTACCTTGCCGCACCAATAGGGGGCAGTGCTGCCCCATAGGGACAATGAAGCGTCGCTGTGCCTTCTTCTGTTATGCAGAGGTGCGGGGGTGGAAGATCATATCTCAAAACTAAAAGATTTTTCTAAAAACTAAACTCATAATTTTTCCAAACTCATTCATCTTAAAATAAAGGTAAGATAATGTTTTTTATTTATTTAAAAAGAGAGGAGTATGGAGTTGATTAAAGCATAATTAGATGTTTTTTTGTTTTTATTAAAAAAAAGGGCTAAATTGAAATATAAGCTTCTGTTTTGGGTATATGTGAGTCCAGACAGTCAGTGCCTCACCTGTCATAAACCTCACCGCACATCACTGGCTATAGATAAACAATTTCTCCAAACGGCCACCTATGGAGGAATATCAAAGTCAAAGTCAAAGTCAACTTTATTGTCAGATCTGCAATATGTACTGTACAGGACATACACAGGACCGAAATTGCGTTTCTCTCAGTCCCTCGGTGCAACAGTAAACATCTAAACATTGAAACACTGAAACATATAATAATAGACATAAGCATAAAATAGTAAAACTAACACTGTCCTGAGTTTTTTTTTTGCATAGTGGTATAAGAGTATGAAAATTTACACCAACTCTAAAACTAAAACATTAAACATTTAATGAACATAATACTGGCCTGAGTTTTTGCATACTAGTATAAAAAAAGAGTATAAAAAGTATAACAAGTATACAACATTGTAAGATATTGCTTACAACCTTTCCACAAACTCTACTTCAAAAGCTTTGAACTATTACTAAGCTTAGGTTCTCTGTAGATATTCATGCTCACTATAGTATTAAAAAAACTGTATCATATGTATCAGCCAGGTAGCTTTTGATCAGATACACGGAGACATAAATGAATTAACATGCTGAATATTGCAGTACTTACAGTACACACAACTCACAAAGGGCATGTGAGAAGTTCCAGCACATTAAATCTGACAGGAGCATCTACATATGTTTACTGTGATGGATTTAGATGTTACAGCAACTTAAGCTGCAAGAAAAATAATCCTATGTCCAGGATAATATCTGCTGCATGTACCGGTATACAGAAACTACGTTTAAAGGCTTAAATATCCTTATGGATACAGTATTTATATAGTAAATTTAACACAGTTTTTTGTTTGTTTTGAAAGCAAAGCCAAATAGTGCAAGATTTCAAGGTATTCACACACATACAGTATTCATTTGCTTACACTCACTCCTCCAATGGTTCTTGTTGTAAACAAGCATGTGTGACAGTAATATACAATAAGCATATGCATCTTTATTTTAGTCGCAGTCTCATCGAAGCCTAAAATGAATCACAGAACGCCCACACAAACGCTCTCAGGGAAAACGTCCTCTCAGAGCAGCAAGCTTGTGACATGAATTTAGACTGATTCAGATGGTTGAGTTCAAGCAGGATGATTAATTTTAAGCGCCGTCATTATAGTAATTACAACAGAGGACAACTTTGTTTATCCACTGTTAAGGCTGAATAAATAAAACGTGCAGATGTTTCTCAGCAGATAAACAACATTTAATTAAGGCAGTTCTTCATTTTAAATAATTCCTTCTTTTTCAATTAAAGTACTGATGTTTTTACCTCAAAACTGTCATGTAGAAAAATTACAGAATTAACTAATAAACTGGTAAATAAGTGGTTTTTATCAACAAGAAGAAAAAAAAACTAGGTGATGGTGAACTTTTGATTACATTTCAGAAAGCGATGGTGGTTGCATTGAGTTGTGAGGGCAGGAAGTGTGGCACCACGTTCTCCACTCCAGTGATGGGTCTCTCACTGAGAGATCAGTTCAGTCACCCGTTATACTCTCTTGCCTTTTGATATATAAAATGTATTAACAAAACAACCAAAAGCCTCCAGCTGAGGCAGTGTATGAGTGGAAAACTGGCAAACAGAAGTCATTGTTCTGTAGAAGCTTAGCATCACTTTTAGGATTAGCTCATGGTCCAGTGGACCTCTACAGTCTGGTGGTCTGCTGCATTATGACAGTATTACAGCAGGCGTGCAGTGCAATTGATGTAAAACTGTTGACAACAAAGATCAGAAGCAGAGTGGGACAGCTACTCTTCATCAAATCACAAAACTTGCAATTGGATCAGGACATTCATAAAAATATAAAATGTAAAAATACAGAAAAACGATGAAGGCATTTTTCTGTTAGCAGACTGCTGGTAGAAATTTTGCTGTACTAATCAATAAAGGAGATTTTCCAGCTTTTATTTTTCACAAGCTACTCTGCATGAATCTATTGCTGCAACAGCAGCTTCTAGAACATTATAAATCAAATCATCAAGCTCGAGACACGTACTCAAGATCATGTTTTCTTTGTAAAGCTTTAGTAAATACCCGTATTTTCTGGAATATAGGTCGCAGCTTTTTATCATTTTTGCATGCCCTGCGACCTATATTCAGGTGCGACCTATTTATGGCTTTTTATAAAATAAGCTGATTTGTAATCATTTATTAACAAAAATTAAACTGAGACACACTCTTACAATAATGTCAGCTAACAAATATTTTTAGGTGTTTATCCTGCTAAAATTATTCATTTATTAAAGAAAAGTTCAGCTCAGACACATATTTGCTATAATTTTTATCAAACAAATAATTGTTTTTAAGTGTTAATCTTCTTAAAAGCCTTGCTGTGCGCTCCTGTGGCAGACATTTGCAGCAGAGCTAAACACGGTCCACATTTTGACGTAGGTGCGACATATGGATTTTTCCAGTTCTTTGGCAATAATTGGACAATGCGACTTATATTCAGGTGCGACCTATATTCCAGAAAACACGGTAGGCTCAGTGGTTAGCACTGTTGCATCACAGCAAGAAGGTCCTGGGTTCAATCCCTGGTTGGACATGGGGTCCTTCTGGGCAGAGTTTGCATGTACTTCCAGTGCTTGTGTGGGTTTTCTCCGGGTACTCCGGTTTCCTCTCACAGACCAAACACATGCATGTTAAGCTGCCTTCAGGCCCAGGCCTCGCTTGCAAAAGATTTATGGATGTTTCTAACTACTGTGGCTGAGAATGTTAACTACCCATGGACCATATGTTTGAGTCACCAGAGAGTTCTGAATATATGTAGAGGGAGATGTAGGACTTCTGGTCTGGGCACCCTTTAACATGTACGCTAACTTAACCTGGACCGGCCTCACCTCACACACACATAAATACACGAGTTCTTGTCGCGAACTTAATTCCTATCCCTCGGAGAAAGACCAAGAAAGAATCCAGTAATTTAAATACAATTCCATAATGTTTATTTTCAGTTTGAATTATGACATGGAAATTATGGCAGATATGGAATATGAATACACAGCCAGTATATGTATTTTAGAAAGTAAAGGATGTAAATCTGAAGAATTTGAGAAGGAGTTTTAGTTTCAGTTTGGACTAAGGTTTTTAACTCTTAATGTTAAAATTTAGTAACTCAGCTGGAACTTACGAGTGGTTCTCTCATCAGAAGGAAGATGTTTTCATCCTACCATGGAGGCGTCCATTCTCATTACCATGGTGGATGCATGAAGAAGCCACTACTTATTGTAAATTAATTGCCCTTCGGGGACCTAATAAAGTGAACTGAACTGAACTGAAGCTGGTGGCCGGCTGTTCCCCAAGAAGGACGTCGTTTTTCAGGGCTGTGGTCCGTTCGGCGCATACCTTTTGCTCCTGGGTGTTTTGAGAAGTTTCAGGATGTCTACCATCTCTCAGCTGGACACGTCTTCCATCATATGGCTGTTGTTTAGAGAGTTTCATCTACTCTCCACAACCACTCATTCCATCTGCTCAGCTCAGCTCTGCTCCAAAGCATCAGCTCCTCTCGCTCAACTGCTCTGCTGTTCTATTTATCTGACACCAGAAGACTTCCCCCCATAACTTTTAACCAATCAGAGGGTTCTCACAGTGGGAGCATCCCGACTGTATAGTTTAATGTAATTAAGGGGCCGTTTACACGGCGCGTATTTCGAGTGAAACCGCACCTTTCTCTCTGCGGTTCTGCTGATCGTTTACACGACACCACTGGCCCCCCTCTTTGAATCCGAAGGTTTCTGAATCCACCTTCCAGAGTGGAGGTTTTTTGCTGACCCCCGTTGATAACAAACACATCTCCCACTGAGCTTTTGTTTGAACCACATGCGTGCGCACGCACGCGCAGACAGCCGGTATTTCTATCAATAACAATGGCGGCGGACACGCACCGCTTTCTGAACTACGACTGATGGAACATATTTTGAGTCTCATATTTAATTAATCTACACCTGAATGTAGCTGCATCTGTGTTGGAAGAGACACAGCTGGATCCAGTTCTAATATTACTGTTTATTTAACAAGGCAGGCAGATATGTCACATGACATGCTGCACTATAACATAATAAATGTGCTAAATAATAAACAGTATTTATGTTAGCGTGGGAGAAATACAGTATAAAGTTATCTGAGCTAAATGAAGCTATCTGGACTCGTTACGTCATTTTAACGATGCGTAACATGTTGCGTGTTATTAAAGTTGAAAATGAAGACACCAGGTTTATTTATTTATTCAACACCACAAACTGTATGTCACAAACACTGATAATTAAACTGAACACTATTAAAACATGATAACTTAACTGTAACTACGTTAATGAACTGGAATCTGCTGTTTTCATTCTGGTCCCATCCAAACCGGTCCGCCTGTTGGAAGGACAGCTTCTCGACCTTGCAGGAAAAAATAAAAATAAAAACTCAGTTGGCTGTTGTGTGATCGAAGTAAACACAAGGAAACATTATTAAGAACGTTGATTAACCTGTTGTAAATCAGCTGTTTATCACGGACTAAAGTCCGACATCATCCTCGTCGACTCGGTTCTGGTCCACTCAGCGACTGGTGTGCAGCTTGTTAGATGAAGAGGTCCCGCTTGGCATCAAATCTGTCGACTCTTATCCAAATTTCAGCTTTAACTTGTTGTTAAGTTGTTGTTAGCTGAGCTTTTAGCCCAGAAGAAAGCAGGAAACACGCATGCGCATTAGGTGAAGCTACAAAATTTGCAACGCCAACTAATGACCCGGCATGGTAACTACAGCAGATTCATGAGGACGGGGGGAATTCCAGCGGATGCATGTAAACACAGAATTCGTCCATGTAAACGCGGATCTTTTGCTCTAATTAACATATGCAAAAACCTACGTTTCCCCCCATCGTGTCTGTGTAAACAGGGCCTAAACCTCCCTCAGTCTCAGAAGGTAATACAATGGCTTTTGTTTTACATTTAAAAAATGATGTGTTTGAAATTCTGCTCAAATGAGGTCTTACTTGTACGGAAGCGTAGTGCTGACACCTGGGGAAATTTTTTTGGGGGGCTTATGTAGTAATAGCGTGATACGTATCACGTTATTACGTGATAGTATCACGTTATTACATGATATTATCACGTTATTACGTGATACGTATCACATTATTACGTGATAAGTATAGATGTCCATCCACATGGTATCAGCACCATTACCCATAATGCAAGTTCGCTCATACGCTTGTTTTTGCCTGCACAATGGCTAATTTACAGAATTTCATCAAGTTTTCTTCTGAGAAGAATCCTGAGCAGAATGGGACAGTTCAATATTATTTAAATGTGAAACCTCAACACATCAAAAGTAATGTTAAATGATTGAGAATAGTTTATGTTTTCACACTTTTTCATGTAGAAATAATCTAACAGGGAGTGCCTGTATGTTTTTTTTGTTAATCTGCTTATGCATGTTTAAGCTGTCGAAAGACTTAATGTTTATGGGTGAACGTGTCTGTACAGTCTCTGCTATAAGTGCCCAACAAAAATAGGAAATTTTAGGAAAACTGTTTAAAAAAAATTCAATGCAAACTTGAAAATGTGAGTAAGTCTTACAGTTCATGATAAAAGTGAATAACCTATGGAAAGTCTTTAAAGCATATGGTTTTTAAAAAATTATAAACAGTATTTTGTTCCTTTTTTACAATGGCATGTTGTTTCCACAGAGTGCAGTAGTTTTGTATAGGATGACATTTGTCTGTGATATTTTATGGCTATGTTAAGAAAATTTTAGGAAAAAAAGTTAAATGCAAACTTGACAAAGTGTGTAAGTTTTCACAAACAAACGCAATATTGATATTCCTGTAGCTAGTCTGCATTTTAGAACGTCACGTCGACATGAATGTGCTGCTCTAGATGGTAGAGTGATGAAAATTCAATAAAATGAAGACACTTTTCAACTGTTTGCTGTATTATTTTCTTTAGACATGTTATGTTTTTTAGGACAAGTCAGTGTCAACGTTACATCTGCCTGGGGGGATTTATTCAGTTTTATGTCCCCTGTCAGAGCCTGGGTCACAATGGGAGAGAGGCTGGCTTCTGTGCTGCTTTCATCCAGTAGGTAGTTCCAGATAAAATGCAAATTAAGGGATGTACTGTAGAGCCTAGAACTGCAGGTCTGACCTCCAAAACAAGATGATTAAGATGCACACTTAAACAGTTTAAAGTTCTCCACTTTCTTGACCAAGAGTTTGATACTACAAAGTTTTGAAAGTGTCAACCTTTTCATTCAGAAAACTAGCATTCCCATGTACTTGATTTGTCTTGGTTAATTTACTCCTGAATACATTTCTGATAAACTGACTCTAACTCCCATGTTTATCACCAAACTTACATTTCTTCATTCAGTTCCTTTAATTATTGGGTATATTCTACATTTCTCTACTAATATCTCTAAGATATGCATTAAAGACAGAGATCCAAACTTCACTCAAAATAAGCTAATGTGGTTTTTCGCAGTTTCATGAAAACTAAACACGAGCGGGTTTTTTCCCCCACATTTTTTGCTTATCAAACATCTGCATTTTCTATGAAACGCCATCAGGTTGTAGCTCTGTTAGCTTGCTCCCTTTAAAAACCCCAAATGCTGATACCATGTGGATGGACATCTATACTTATCACGTAATAACGTGATACGTATCACGTAATAACGTGATATTATCAGGTAATAACATGATAATATCACGTAATAACGTGATACGTATCACATAATAACGTGATAATATCACGTAATAACATGATACGTATCACGTAATAACGTGATACGTATCACGTTATTACTACATAAGCCCCCCCCCCAAATTTTCCCCAGGTGTCAGCACTACGCTTCCGTATATTTCAGAGCCAGAGTCAGAGAGTCTTTATTGTCATTTGCACCGCATGTGGTACATGTGATGAAAACGAGATTATGTACACATGGTGCCAGTTACATCCAACAACAAATGCAAGAGAAAAACAGTAATAACATCTAGGATTAACTAAGAAAAAACATCAACTAGTAATACACTAAGCCCTAATGTAATAGAAAAACATCATTATAAACAGCAACATGAACATGAGTCTGTATGAGCAGATGGTCACAGATGAACACAGCAACATGAAAACAGATCAGCATCAGCATGATGTGATATTTCACAGTGTTTATTCGTATTGATTATTTATTCATGAGTCTAACAGCCTCAGGGTAGAAGCTGTTCCTCAGTCTAGTGGTTCTACATTTGATGCTCCTCAACCTCCGTCCTGAGGGGAGTGGGGCAAAGAGTGAGTGTGCTGGGTGAGTGAGGTCTTTCATGATGCAGGTGGCTCTTTTCCTGCATCTGGAGGTGTAAATGTCTGTGATGGTGGGGAGACTGACTCCAACAGACTTCTGTGCAGCCTTCACCACTCTCTGTAGAGCTTTTCTTTCTGCAGCTGTGCAGCCTCCATGCCACACATTGATGCTGGAGCACAGGATGCTCTCCACTGCACACCTGTAGAAGGAGGTGAGGACTGGGCTGCTCAGACCAGCTCGTCTCAGCCGTCTGAGGAAGTAGAGTCTCTGATGACCTTTCTTGATCAGGCTGGTGGTGTTGTTGCTCCAGCTGAGGTTATCATTCAAGTGTACACCCAAGTATTTGTAGCTGGAGACCACTTCCACTGCAGATCCACTTATGTTCAGTGGGGTGTGGGTGTGTTTGTTCCTTCTGAAGTCCACAATCATCTCCTTTGTCTTCTTCACATTCATGTGAAGGTTATTCTCTTTGCACCAGCTCTCCAGGTGTTCCACCTCCTGTCTGTAGCCCTCATCACTATGATGATCAGTCCCTGTTGATAAGGCTACGTGAAGATCTTTGATCAAGATCTTTGGGAGACACAAAGCCTGAACTAATTATCATTAGTGAATATGGCAGGGTGGTCCAAGGTGTAGCTTTTAACACACACAGAGAAAGGATAGCGAAGAAACTTCCTGTGATGGAAAACAGAATGCCAGTATATCTGTCCCAGACCAGCAGAGAGTGAGGGGCGCAAAAGACACAAAGTCTCTGAGGACATTTGTCTTTGTTGACGGATGGATGGACACACTACAATCTGAAGCTGGTTTGATCCTGCATGTGCAGCTGAATGGCCAAGGACATTACCGTAGTCTGTCTGTGAGCTGTGAGCTGATAAGCCTATAAAAACAAGCCCTGCACACTGCCATTGGCAGATTATCATGACTGGGCTCCATGCATGTAACTTCTGTACAGCTGTGTCACCTGTTGTGAAGATCTGCTCTTGCAAGTAAAACCAATTAAAAATCTTCTCCTGTCATCGAGTGTGGCTTCTTTGAGTAAGTAAGATGAATAGGGAATATTTTTATCCAACAAATACTAACGACTTCTGTCAAAATGTACACAGCCTTCTGGTGAGGGAACAAAACTATGGTCAATCATGCAGTGGCATCAGTCGTTTCAATAAACAGATTCATCTTCTTGTCATACAAACTGAACCAACCGATCAGTGCAGCGATGCCTTGTTGAATCTTTTATTTGACATAGCTGCATGCTTTATATTCTTCCTCACCTGTTTTGATGAATGTGTTGTATTTGTACTCCACTGTTATTTTTGCTTTAAATAGTGAAACAAGTTTGTTGTACTTCCATCTTTAGCAGTGCCACTTTTCTTATACATTTTAAAGGCTACTGTGCCACGTTGGTGTAGTGGCAGGGCTTTTGACTTGGGACCCGAAGGACGCAGGTTCGCGCCCCGGCCCCGGCCACTACACACTTTGGGGTGTCTATGAGTGCACATCTAATTCTCCAGCTCCCCGAGCGCGACTACGCTGCTCGCTGCACCACCTGGTGGTGGTTGGGTTAAATGCAGAAGACCAATTTCGTCTGTCAAGTATGGGAACATACAGATGACAAATGTGACAAATTATTATTACTGTATTATTATTCAAGTTCTATCCTCTAGTAACCAAGTGACTTTCACATTTTCAAAGTACCGTAGCTTCCAAACCAAAAATGGGAAGTGGTGGCGCAGGGGCTATAGAAGGTGAGCCAGTGATTGGGAGGTTGCCTGTTTGAATACCCTGAATGTTAAACCAAAATTGTGTGTGGGAAAGGTGAATCATCCACACCTGTCTCCACCCTCCTTTGCCTCACCCTGGGCCCTTGAGCAAGGACTTTTATTTCATGAATTTAGTTAAATTAAATTTAGATTAGGAGAATACTGTAGTAATATAGACCCTCATCTCTGACCTGGATTTACACCTTTTCACATCTCTCTGAAACTCTGAGTGGTACACTTCTCTTGAGGCTCTCAAGGAGACAAGTGGACAATATTTTATTACATTTATTTGAATCAAAACACATTATTTCAGAAGAGACTTCCTTTTAATTTGTGTCAATTCAGAATTAATTAACAGAATAACTTGTCATTATATGATCATGGTTTATGCTTTACCAATGCTGGTCACTTCTTCATATGATGAATCTAAGAACATAATCACTACAAGAGACTCTTTTACTCTTTAAATTTTGTTCTAATTCAAATGTATTCAACAGAATAACTTTCTGTCATTTTTATGATTATTTGTTATTCATACAGGAGCCAAGATGGTGTAGTGGCAGGGCTTCCGACTTGGGACCCGAAGGACGCGGGTTCGCGCCCCGGCCACTACACACCTTGGGGTGTCTATAGCCGTTTTCGCATTGGCCAGCCCTCCCCAGTCCAGCTCGTCCCTGGGTAGCCCAGAGCCACCCGCGTTCATTACGCATTTGCCGCAGAGCCGCCTTGAAGTGGGTGGGCAGTTCTCTGGAAGTGGGTGGGGTGCTCTCTTCACGTGGGTGGAGTGTTCGTGTTTTAAGAGAGGAGACTCCGCTAAAAAAAAATTGTTAGCTGGATATATATATTAGTGTTTCTGAGTTAAATTTTTGTTAATAACTGATCACAAATCAGCTTATGTTACAACGTAAATAACAACGAAGCGCGGACCCATTTCCGCCTTTCAGCGCGGCTTGAATGTCATTAAAATATAACTAATATTGTCTAACTGTTGCGCGCAGCCAGGGTTTTAAAATATAACTAATAATCTCTAACTCCTTTGAGTAGCTAGAATGTCAAGAGCGGTGATTCCTTCATAAGCAACGTGAACTCCCAAAAAACACTCCGCCGCCGTGGCTTACAGCGTTAATGCTATTGTATCTTGACCAGACGAAGCGGGTTCGCGTCCCACCTGGGACAAGGTTTTTTTTACGTTTGTCTTTTATTGGAGTAAATAAAAAGGAGTTTTGTTAAGCATTTTACCAAACAAACTCCTTTTTATTTACCAAACAAACTCCTTTTTATTTACTCCAATAAAAGACAAACGTAAAAAAAAAACTTGTCCCAGGTGGGACGCGAACCCGCTTCGTCTGGTCAAGATACAATAGCATTAACGCTGTAAGCCACGGCGGCAGATAGTTTTTTTTGAGAGTTCACGTTGCTTATGAAGGAATCACCGCTCTTAACATTCTAGCTACGCAAAGGAGTTAGAGATTATTAGTTATATTTTAAAACCCTGGCTGCGCGCAACAGTTAGACAATATTAGTTATATTTTAATGACATTCAAGCCGCGCTGAAAGGCGGAAATGGGTCCGCGCTTCGTTGTTATTTACGTTGTAACATAAGCTGATTTGTGATCAGTTATTAACAAAAATTTAACTCAGAAAAACTAATTCAGCTAACAATTGTTTTAGGGGTTTCTGTAGTTAAATTTGAATGAAATTCAACCCTCGCGCTGAGGTTGTTTGAATGAGTCCCGCCCCTGCTGCAAACAACGAATCAAATGTGAGCAGTACATGACGTGAAACTGGGTCCGTGGGGCCCGGCCCGATAGAACCACGGTGGAGATGGTTCCAGAACAACGGTGGATCCCGGGCGGAAAAGGTAAATGCGAACACGCCGAACCCGGGTTAGAAGCGGGGAGAGCCGGGGAGGGCTGGCCAATGCGAAAACGGCTATAGAGACAAACGAGACAAACAACCATTCACTCTCTCACTCACACCTAGAGACAATTTAAAGTTACCAATCAGCCTAACATGCATGGTTTTGGTCTGTGGGAGGAAACCGGAGTACCCGGAGAAAACCCACACATGCACGGAGAGAACATGCAAACTCCACCCAGAAAAGCCCCGGGCCGTGATTTGATCTAGCGACCTTCTCGCTGAGAGGCAAAAGCTTTACCAACTGAGCCACTGTGCCGCCCCTCATGAAACATATTTTAATTAGCATACAGAGAAATGGGGCCAAGATGGTGTAGTGGCAGGGGAATCAGACTTGGGATCCGAAGGACCTAGGTTCGAACCCCGGCCACGGCACACCTTGGGGTGTCTATGAGTGCACATCTATTTTCCCCAGCTCCCCAGGCGCTGACTACGGCTGCTCACTGCACCACCTGGTGGTGGTTGGGTTAAATGCAGAGACCAATTTCGTCTGTCAAGTATGGGAACATACACAGATGACAAAAATGTGACATTTATTTTATTTATGTATTGCATACAAATAATGTTTGGAAAAAAAAGTGACTCATTTCATCAGTTAGTCATTTAACCACTTATTATTTTTTAATGCTTTTTTTGCACCTACTAACTTGTATAAGTTAAAATCTTTTTGGTTTGTCGTAAAAATTTGATATTTATATATTTTTCTTTCAACCTTTATTTAGACAGGTTAATCCCATTGAGCCTCGGGGACTCGTTTACAAGAGAGACCTGATTTCTTTAACAAAGAGTGATGACAACAATGGAACAACAACAACAACAATAGACAATCATAAAAGAGGCAAACAATTTTTTAAGAGTCAGAGAGTCAGAGTCAGAGAGTCTTTATTGTCATTTGCACCGCATGTGGTACATGTGATGAAAACGAGATTATGTACACGGGGTCCCAGTTACATCCAACAACAAATGCAAGAGAAAAACAGTAATAACATCTAGGATTAACTAAGAAAAACATCAACTAGAAATACACTAAGCCCTAATATAGTGGAAAAACATCATTATAAAAACAGCAGCACGAACATGAGTCTGTATGAGCAGATGGTCACAGATGAACACAGCAACAAAAAAACAGAATATCTATTTAAATATCTATAACTACATATCTTATCTATATCTATCTACCGGTATATCTTTCTTTTGGCTGCTCCCTTCCTTGGGGGTCACCCTAGCAAACAAACTTGATTACAGATGGGGGGGGGTTAAAGGTCTTGCTCAAGGGCCCAGGGTGGGGCAAATGAGGGTGGAGGCAGGTGTGGGTGCTTCACCTTTCCCATCTACATTTTGATGTCCGTCTGAGAAGTCGAACCTTCCGATCTCCTACCTCTGCGCCACCCTTCCCCCCACTAATTGATCAGAAGTACACAATAAAAACGGGTTTGTTTCCAGAAACGGTACTTTCACCTTGTAGTTGTCACGGTGACCATCAGCAGAAACCCCCTCTAATCTAATTGGGGCCGAGAGGGGTAGAGGCAAGCAGCCGACTCTGGACCCAAAAGTCCCAGGTTCGATGCCCAGCCATTCCCACATGTCGTGGGGTCTCTGAGCAGGACACCCAATACCGAATTGCTCCCCGGGTGATCTGCCCACTGCTCCACCTGGGTGTATCTCAGCAGGTGCGATAGGTTAAATGCAGAGAATCAATTTCCTCTTTGTATGGAAACATACAATGATGACAACACATAGCACTATTATTTATACAGTAATATTATTAAATCGCACACTGTAGAGGAAACCCAGCGGTTAAGGAGAACCACATGAACAGTTAACACACACACACACACACAGGTCAGCTCCAACAACCTGGTGGCCTTCAGCTGACGATCCAATATCATGAATGTGGATGAGTTTTACAACACAAGGTGGAATTATTGGGATACAGACGTGACTAATTTCTCCTGGAGACGGGCCGTAAAAACAGAAGAATAAAAACTGAAGTGTGAAATGACTGAATGGAGTCCAGACGGAGGTGAAAGACCAATTTTAGTTTGGAAAATCCTTCCCGTCTAAAACAGCTTGAGGGCCTCGACGTTCTGCTCTGGGTTAAAGCTCGAAGAAGCTGAAGAGTCTGAACGCACGTAAACAGACTGAGATAAGGAAACCAGCCAAGGGTGGTGGTGGGGGTCCACCAGTAAACAAGCAGGGAGGTCTCGCTATGTGGTGTGTCAAGAAAAGGTCAAAACAGAACCTGATCCAGAAAGCACAGTTCAACCCCCCCAACACACACACACACACACAACACACGTGTAACTGGACATACAGACTCTACTGAATATGTGCTCCTCTCTTTCACACAACTGTAAACAGCTGAACGCCTGACCAGAAACCTGAACATAAAACCCATGAGGAATGTTATCTGGCTCCGGTGTTTACAGGACTCTCCTCCTAAGCTGTTGTTCTGTCAGGTTTGGAACCACATGACATTAAGGATAACAAAAATATAGACGCCTCAGCTGCACAACACATGACCGTGCTCCTCATCCTTCCTCAAACACAGTTAAACCCAATGAGTCACTCAAGTTCATGCTCAAATATTGTTTAAACAAATTTAAAAGACGACATGGTTAATAGATACAGCACGGTTCATGGTAGTGGCTTTTTCTTCAGACTCGGTCTACTCCTTTCCTCGAGTCAAATCTAGTCCCGTTAAAGTTCAGGCTATAGTTGAACGCAGATATGAGGACAGCTGTAGGAGGTCGCCAAATGATAGCATCAGTGCAGAGACTGATGTGATGGCGCAGATATTTGGAAGTGAGGTTTTGTGAAACGGTTATAATCCAATATCTTACTTGTTGTAGATAGCACTTTGAACAACATCAGTTTGGAGAATGAGCTCATTTCTGACCAGACTGACAAGCCAATGGCTAATCCAAGCGTGCCAAGTCCAAAGTGGGTTGCTGTCGCTTTAAAACCACTCCAGATCAGTGCAAAAAGGCCATAAATATCAGATCGACTTGGCTTCTGCCTTTCATCCACAGGGGTTCCTATAGCTGAGGCCTTTGGATAACCATAAATTAAATAAACATCTAGCCATTTTTTTTAATATTTCTCCATAACAAAGACAAAAAGAGAAAAGTACACCAAATATAAAAACTGTTGTGATTATGTCTTTATTACGTCTTTATTTGATAAGTTTATTAGCAAGGTGTGTACTTTAGTCAGCAAAAGTCAGGATTACAGTTTTACGTTGCTTATTTTTTGGTTGAAAACATGAAAAGGTTTAGAAACGAGTACCACATTTTTCAGATTATAAGGCGCATTAAGCAAAACTGAAACATTGACAGATTCTTGAGCTCCGTGTACCACATAAAATCTGCTCCAAGGTCAGTAAGCACAACCAGAATTAATAAGGCTCACTGTTGATTTTTGAGAAAATTTAAGGATTTTAAGTGCGCCTTATAGTCCGAAAAATACAATAGTTTAACGTCCTCAGGGATGTAACACTTTATTACCCCTATGATCTCTACAACTAGTTCAAAATGATGCAGCCTGATTTCTAACTGGAACAGGCAAAAGAGTTACGGTACTCCAGTTCTGGCCTCCCTTCACTGGCTCCCGGTTCACTTTCAAATTCATTTAAAAATACTTCTGTATGTTTTTAAATCTCTGAACAGTTCTGCCCCCTCCTATCTCTCTGATCCGCTGCAGCCATATCCCACAGCGCTCTCTGACGTCAGCAGACCAGATGTTTTTATTGGTTCCAGGAACCCGTCTTAAGCTCAGAGGTGACAGGGCTTTCTCTGTCGCAGGTCCAACACTGTGGAATGAGTTATCACTGCATGTCAGGCAGGCTCCCACACTCACTGTTTCTAAGTCTTGTTTAAAAACTCACTTTTATTCCCAGGCTTTTGACACTGTGTGAGTTGATTTTAACTTATCTGTATTATATAATGTTAGTCATTTAGTTCTCATCTTTAGCTCTGTGGATCTATGTATTTTATCTCGTGTCCTTTGCTTGTTTTTGCTGTACAGCACTTTAGTTGGCCTTGATGCTGTTTTAAGTGCTTTATAAATAAAATGGTATGGTACCACAATGTAAAAAAAAATTGTTTACAAATTTTTTTATGCTGCATGAAATTTAGAAGAAAAAAAACTGTTGAATATCACAACAATACATAAAGTTGCAGTTGCATAAACCTATACTTTCTTCACTCTCCAACCATTTGTGCATTTTAGCATATTCGCTTTCATCTATAATATATGATATAGAATATATACCGTATATATAATACTCTATATATATAATTGCTGTGTAAACAGCAATACTGATACTAAGCACATTGACTTGGTGAGAACATATTAGCTATAGTTTGCAGCTCTAAATGAAATGAGTCATTTTGATAGTTTCTTTAGAAATAATGCAAAAAAAATGTAATTTCTTCAAGCAAAAGTGCCACAAATTTGACTCCGCTGCAAACAAGAAATTCATTGTGTGTGGCTTTTGGCATCTCTAGACGCAAATGAGAAAAAGTTTGGACAGTTTTATCAAACAGCCTCTTTAAAGCTGCTGGGGCAGACCTCGAAAAACAACGAGCTCAGCTTCACGAGAAACATTTCACCACGACGTCTGTGAAGCTGGTCCGACTCAGACGCCGGCTCAGGGCTGTTTGTTTATCTTCTCACAGAGGAGTGGTCCACGAAGTTTTAACTAAAGAATGCAGCTCTGCTAACGCATGGATGGGAGGAAACGCTTTGTGCACAGACGTAAACATGCATGCACCGTCTCGAGATCAAAATTTGCAACTACAAGCAAGAGGTAATTCAAAGACAGAAAAATTGGGCAATCGTTGCAGGTATCCACTTTAATCCCTTCGTCCAGCTGTAAGATTTTAAGCAGTAAAAACAGCAATTCAAGCGAAGACAGGCGCATCACGTGCTCAGCAGTTTCTTGTTTGTGCGACTGCAGAACATAAACAAAAGCTAAATGCTTTTGAGGCGAGAGCACACACCATGGGGAATGAGAACAAAAGAAAAAGATGATCAAGTCTGCACTGGCTCTGCCATACATACCAACATCACCATAGCGCACACACACAACCACACACTTAATCCCGAACTGAAAACTGATCACAGGCACACAGGAGACAGGCCGTGAAGGATCGTGTTTTGTGTTCACGCAACTTTTAAGGACCAGTTCCTCCCCATCTGTGTTCTTTTTCGTCGTTAGAGCTTTCCAGAACTGAAGTAGTTCCCACAATCAGGATTTTACACAAAGATCTGGTCACATCTAAACACGTCCCACTGTGTGCGAGTCAAGCCCTCGCTGACTAAACAATCATTGTACACTTTCAGGGAGTGGCAGTGTGTCAACCATTTATTTGTATCATGGGAGGGGGCGGTAAATTAAAAAAAATGACTGGGGGTTAATTAACTAAAAAATAACATTAAACTTGTTACTCCCATGTTTCCCTCATGATCAAATTAAACTACCGGTAAATCAGCAACTTCAAATAAAACCATCCCTAGTTTACAAAAAGTAGCCCAGATTTTTTTTTTGAACTGGGATTCTTTGGAAAATTTTAGAATTAATATCTTACCTGCTGTAGATACATCAGCATTTAGTTAGGAGAAATTGGGAGTGTACCTTTTACTGGACTGCTGGAGCTAGCTAACAGCTATCTGAGCAAGGCCAAGACCAAAGTGGATTGCTGCCGGCTTAAAACAACTTTAAAATCACCAAAAATTCACAATGGCTTGTGCAAACAACACTACTTTATAAACTTTTACAATGTTGCAAGTTTCAAATTACATGTTTTTGTATCATTATTGTCCTGCTGGATGTGCCCCAGTTAGCTATTTTAGCTACGATTAACGATCGTAAATCACCAGAGTTCTATGTATCGTATTTTTCGCTGTATAAGTTGCACCTTTTTGCATAAATTTGTAAGTCCTGTGACTTATACAGCGAAGCAACCAATATACGTCCCCCCCACCCCATATTTATAACACATTTTTTGGCTGAGATCTGATGATTTCATTCATTCGGACATGGAAAGTATTGAACACTACTATATTCAGCCACTAGAGGGCCTTTGAGCAGTGTAGCATGCAAAGTGTCTCATTCATACATAAAAGTGGCTGTTAATGAGATACTTGGCTTGCCATACAGAGCCACCTTTGGCTACGTTCACACTGCAGGTCTTAAAAGATTCAAAGAGCTTTTATTAACATTGCACCAGTTTCCACCAATACAGCGTGAATATGTATGCACAGTCATCCTGAAGATGGGGTGAGTGTGTAAAGCTGCTGCTTATTCAGAACACATGACATGTTCTTCAGCGCGGCCTCTCTCATCCGTGTCGGGATGAAGGTCAAAGGTGTGAAAAAAGGAAAGTACCATGAGGGTCACAGCGTTGGTATTAAAAAAATGTATCACATTTTGTCTGCCAAGACACCGCATGACACAGTAAAAACTATACCAATAAGCACATTTAAGACAGTTACATGTTGCATGTTGAGACTGAGGCAGGGAGGTTTCTGTCCATGAGACATTCCAGATAGCGACAGTCTGACCAGCCGGCCTCCGATAACGCTCATAGAAAAGTTCTCCGGGGGGGTAGCAGACAAGAAGAGCAGCTGTTTTGTCCACAGTAGAGCACATCTCAGGAGAAATTAGATATCCAGCCTTTTTCAAGGCTGTTTCCAAGGGAGTCAGATAAGAATTGACAAATATTTTCACTTCAGGCTCACATTGTAATTTCTGCAGCCTTCAGTCTGTAAGGGCGACTCTGTTCCAAGTGATCCAATTCGGGACTTTTTCCACTGATCCAAGCTCTGACCTCAGATGTTGACCACAGCGTCCAGAGTCCCAATCCGAGGGTGATCTGTTCACCCTCTGGATAAGCTCGCAAACAGCTGATTTCTCGAGGTCACCGCGCAGACCAGACGTCGGGTGCTCCAGGCATTAAGTCCTGCTGAAGTCTCCCTCTTTTGCGATAGGCCAGTGCTCCACAAACGCCAAAAAGCAAAGCGCTGCCATCGTAATCCAATATAATCCAGATTCTTCACCTCCACAGAGCACAGCACAGAGAGCGAGACGCACACCATCCACACCCACAGGAATCCATGGCGTATCCTCTTCGTCACTCTGTGAGGGTGGACTGGCTCCCCTTGTGCCTTTTCTTCTGTAGAAATCTTGTTCGTAGAATCGAATGCCCAAACCTCCAATCCATCTTAATTTGCGTTCGAGGTGCTTTGCTGAGGAGCTGCAGGCAGCAGCAGGGGTGGGGGAGGACGGGAGAGGAAAGGACTAGCGACTGCCTCCGTCGAGAACCAAGGTTGAAGATATTGCTCAATAATGCTCAATTCCTTTTTTTTTTAAATCCGATCTTTTGGTGTTAAATGTGACCTGCATCAGACTCCAGTGTGAACGATCTACATTGCAGAAGCGACCTGCATGCGCGGAAGAAAACGTGTCTCAGAACGGGACGTGACACGCAGCACCCTGTGTTTGCGGAAGTAAACATGGACGCAACAGTTTTCAGTGTGTGTTCAGTAATTTTGAAGTTGTTGTCCAATCGAGGAAAGCTAAACATCCAAATGATTTAAGGCAAAAGAAAACTGAGAAGAAAGCAAGCAAAATTTTTAGTGATGGCGATTTTTGGAGCTGTGGCTGCTACCACTGTTCAGAGGAGTGTGTGGATGCGGAGTAGGAGCCAAGAGTGGTGGGACTTTGTTTGTTTATTTCGCTGCTTCCCGCCCAATCCGGCGCAGAACTGTGACGTCGGTCTCACATCGGTGATGCAAAAGTCAGATGTAAGTCACATGAGCGTTCACACTGCAGTCGCTTTGAAAACATCAGATATATATCCGATTTAAAACCACATACTGAAACGGCCTGGGTCAGATTTGAAAAAAATCGGATTTGTCGCGTTCAGACTGTCAAAAAAAATTGGATAAGTGTCAGATGGGGCAAAAAAAATAAAAATCTGATTTGGGTCGGATTTGCCTGCAGTGTGAACGTAACCTTTGTCTCGCTCCGGAACTCTTGGAGCAAATGTCAAATCAGCTGAATTTCACCGCGCCGCCCAGGAGAAATGCAGCTGATTTTACCATTAAAGTGCATTTATTAAGGATAAGTTCAACTGAGACACACCTTTGGTACAAATTCGAGCAAACGAATAATTGTTTTTAATTGTTAATCTTGTTAAATTCTTGTTAAAGTCCTCCCGTGCACACTCCCGCGGCTGCCATTTGGAAGCCAATTGATTTTTTGGCACAACACCGGCCCACGTTTCTGGGTGGTCAGCGGTGAAGCATAATAGATGTGAATTATGCGACAAAGCAACGTAGATATGTTTTTTCCCATTTTATTTGACTGCTGCGACTTATACAGCGGTGTGACATATACAGCAGAAAGTACGGTAAATATTCATGTCGTGTGAAACTGATAAAAAGGTGAAGGTTTAAAAGGTAGCGTCCACATGAATCACTATACTGTAATTTTATAGATTTGTGTTATTTTGTAAGACGGGAGGAATCCCCTTCGATAACAGTTTCTGTTTTGCTCTAGCCTGGCCCTCGCCTTCCTGCACAGCTCCGCTCAATTCTCATTTCCCTTCACTTCACAGTCTGGGACTTCCCCCATCCACAAGGATTTCTCCGGTAGATTTTTGTTCGGACCAATCAGAGAACAGAAGGCGGAGTTTTGAACGACGTCGACTGACGTCGTCATTCAAAATGGCTGCCGCCACGAAGGAATTTTCAATAAAACAAGGTAAAAAACTATTATTTCTCTGCTGAGAAAAATATATTTCTTAGCTGACGTTATATCAGAAGTGTTCCTGAGCAATCAGAGAGCAGAAGGCGGAGTTTTGAACGATGTCGACTGACGTCGTCATTCAAAATGGCTGCCGCCACGAAGGAATTTTCATCAAAACAAGGTAAAAAACTATTATTTCTCTGCTGATAAAAAATATATTTCTTAGCTGACGTTATATCAGAAGTGTTCCTGAGCTTAACAGTTCCTAAATCAATTCACGAAATGGTCAAATCTGCTGGATTTAAATAGTTTCGGTTTGACATTTTCCAAACAGCCTCGGGTGCGCTACGAAAATAAATGATAAAAAATCGAATTTTATCTCAAATGTTTTATCTAGGCCAACAGTCAGTAAATTAGAGCCATATAATTACACACTGGTGGCAGAAAAAATATCCACCGAGTGGTTTCTGAGCAATTTATCTGATAGCCTGGACCTCGCCAGGCTAAACTAACAAAACTCCGCCTTCTGTTCTCTGATTGGTCCATTCAAAAATCTCCAGGAGAAATCGTTTTCAATGGGAGGAATGCCAGACCCTAGTCTGAAGCAAAGTGAAGGACAGGGTGTGGTTTTAACCAGGCTAGTTTTGCTCTATAAATAAAGATGACTAGCCTTGCTTAGACTAGCTGTTAGCCTTTAGCTAGCTTTGTCAATCTCGTGAGAATTGACATGACACCACCTGTCAATCAATCCAGCAGGCTTGTCAGCAACTGACCAATCAGCAGTGGTGGGCAACGCTAATTAAAAAATTAGTTCCACAATTTCTAAAACGCTTATTAATTTTTTTAGGTCCACAATTTCAAAAGCACAAATGTCTTATGAAAATTAGGGGAAGCTAATCTAATCCGCTATTTATATATTTATATATTATATATATATATATATATATATATATATATATATATATATATATATATATTTATATATAGCCGGCAGCGTTATCAATATTTGCACTACACTGCCAACTGAAAAGTAACAAAAATGATCCTAAAAGGATGAAATTACAAAAATCAAAGGATTTATTTAATACTTTACGTACATATATTCTATTCGGCCACGAAATTAACAAAAAATAGAATGATCTTTTAATCCCTAAAACCACTTTTAAATCTCAAATACACGGGTGTGTCGCCACCGCATTTATACATAAAAGTAACCCAAATACATAAAAATAACGACTCGCCGTCGAATGGTCGACACAAAACACACAATAAAATCCTCCGGCCACGTTAATTTGGCTTGAAACAGCAGGGTTCTCTGCGGATTTATCCATTAGTAACCCCGCACAACCAACCAGCTGGACACAGAGTTAGCGTCTATAGGTAGTCAACAGATTTAATGAAAAGTAACTAAAATACATAAAAATAACGACTCACCGTCGAATGGTCGACACAAAACACACAATAAAATCCTCCGGCCACGTTAATTTGGCTTGAAACAGCGGGGTTCTCTGCGGATTTATCCATTAGTAACCCAGCACAACCAACCAGCTGGACACAGAGTTAGCGTCTATAGGTAGTCAACAGATTTAATGAAAAGTAACTAAAATACATAAAAATAACGACTCACCGTCGAATGGTCGACACAAAACACACAATAAAATCCTCCGGCCACGTTAATTTGGCTTGAAACAGCGGGGTTCTCTGCGGATTTATCCATTAGTAACCCAGCAACCAACCAGCTAGCCACAGAGTTAGCGTCTATAGGTAGTCAACAGATTTAATGAAAAGTAACTAAAATACATAAAAATAACGACTCACCGTCGAATGGTCGACACAAAACACTCAATAAAATCCTCCGGCCACGTTAATTTGGCTTGAAACAGCGGGGTTCTCTGCGGATTTATCCAAGTACCCAGCAGCACAAACAGCTAGCCACAGAAGCCCCTGAGTTCACCTCTGACCCGGAAGATGTCAAGATGGAATAGTCCATTTTTAGTAGGGGGATAAAGAAATCGACCGTTTTTTTTATTGCGTATTTAATGATCGTTTTCATCGTAACTATAATTATTTTTATGTTAAATGTACATTAACAAGCAGGATCAATGTTAGGGATGTACAGGTAACCCTCGAGGTACGACACCTGCGACCTACGGCAACTCAGACTTACGATTTTATCATATTTAATAAAAATATGATTAAAAAAAAAAAAAAAAATTATTATTATTTTTTTTTTTTTGTGTTTAAAAGTTATTAATTTCATGTGTATAGCACTTTGTTGCAGCTGTGGTTGTTTTAAATGGCTTTATAAATAAAGTATAATTATTAATTTTACGTTTTGATAAGAAATTAATCGTATTTACGCAACTTCCGGTTTCCGCTCGCCACTTCCGGTTGCCATTTTACAACTGTACTGCGGTCAATGGAGCTCCGGAGGCTACTGTCAGCTGGCTCCGTGTGCCCGATCAGGGTTGCCTCATACGGATAAATGAGCTGGAAACACTCGGTCAACTCTGTGGACGTCTCAGGTCCGGAGGAGCAGCCGCGGATCGCCCCGCGATCGGCGGCCACAACGCCGCCCGACATGCTAACGACAGCAGCTAACAAAGCAGCTAACACAGGCGAAGACACCGAGCCGACATGCCGCGGAGGATCCATCTGCGGCCGGGAGCTCGCCGCAAATGTCCGCCTGGCAGTCGGGGCCACCGGCTCAAAGTAAGACATTATATTTTTTATTTATTGTGCAGTTCTGTGCGTGTTTATGGCCTTAGTATGTCTGCTTGTTCAGTCTCATGCCATTAAATATGTGTGCGGCGCTCCGTTAGCGGTATAACCGCGACCTATGTCAGAAACGCGGACCTACGATAGGCATGTGTTTTTGGTCCGCGAGGTACGACAAAATCGACCTAAGTCACACACGTAGGTCCCTATCCCTGACGTAACTCGAGGGGTTCCTGTAGGTGACTGGCCGGGGCACGGCGGGGCCGGGGCCCCAGGCTGATGGGATCCCCAGGCAACGGCATAATTTACCTACATGGTAGATCTGAGTCTGTTCTCCGCTCTGCCCCCCCTCCCTCCAACCCTTCCTCCTCTCTGCTCTTTATGGTGGGGAAAAAGGTAAAACAAGCAGCATAAGAGCTTGTAAATAAGTTTATTGGTTTTTACTGATAGATAATTAGTTATTAGCGGTACTGCATTTTAAATAAAAATAGCACAAATCCGCTTATGAATTATAAAAGTTAGTCAATCCACAAAAACGCTGACAAAAAGTTTAGGTCCACTGTAAGCGGATTAGCGCTTTAGCGCTCCCTGGCGGTCTGGCGCCCACCTTTGCCAATCAGTAAGCTCAAATTTGTCCCGAAGTGAATGTTCCTTATCTGCAGGAGCTGCACCTCCTTTTCCTCAAACAACATTGACAGGGTGTTGCAATACGAACACTTTGTGGTCAGAGGGATTTCGTGAAAAATCATCAGAAAACAATGGTTTAACGTTGTCTGTGAGGAACATGTAATTCAGACAGCGTTACCCTGAGTGTTTAATATCTTTTATTTCCAAAACCTAACCAGAGTTTGGAAAAATGTAGAAGATAAAGCCCTGCGGCCGACCTCATAAGCAGCTGAATACAACAGTGATAAACAGGAGGTACCGTGTGTTCATCTGTACGAAGGCAACTGCAGGTAAATGCTGTTTTCTGTCATAATTACATTGAATGCTTGAATTGAAGGTTAATGCTTAAAGCTAGTTGTGTTTAGTTTTGTATGTAGATATATGTTGTCACTTCTGGTTACACAAGTTTAGTTTTTGTTTGATATGATCAGTTAACACTAAACTCATTTTGCACAAAATGTCTAATAGGTTGTGTAATATACAACGCTCACTCTTCGTACAAACTGAATTTCCCTGTTAATTGTTGCTCTGCAGCATGAAAACAGCCGCTGTAGTAAATATTTGAAGTTATTAATATCTTTGTTTTATTTATTTATTTATTTTATTTGCCTGTCTTCTTTGCCTTAATGTTGGCTGATTAGGCAGAAATGTCTCATTAAATGCCTCAGGTAATGTTGCGAGCTTCACTAACTCAACCACGACAGCCATCTTGTTGAGGTTGGCTCACCCTGGATTACATTCACATGTGGGTGGAGCGATCTCGCCATTTGCGTCATGTCCGTTGCACCATGTTAAGGTGCCGAGATGGTGTAGAGGCAGGGCAGCCGGCTCAGGACCAGAAGGTCTCGGGTTCGATCCCCGGTCACGGCATACCTCATGTCCCTGGGCAAGACACTTAACCCAGAGTTGCTCCCGGTAGGACAGGCAGTGCCGTGCATGGCAGTCTACCGTTACCGGTGTATGAATGTGTGTATGAATGGGTGGATGGTTGGTACTGTGAAGCGCTTTGTGGTCCCTCAAAGGGAGCTGGAAAGCACTATACTGTACAGCTAACCCCCTACCTACGACTCCATCGACCTACGGCAACCCGGACCTACGAACGTATCATATTTAATAAAAATATGAAATTATATAAATAAATAAAAAACGTTTTTTTGTGTGTGTTTTTTTGTGTTTAAATGTTCTTAATTTCATGTGTACAGCACTTTGTTGCAGCTGTGGTTGTTTTAAAGGCTTTATAAATAATAATTATGATAAAAATGATCATTTCTGATCATTTTTGTCATAATTGCGCAATATTTGTTCAACTTCCGGTCATAACAGGAAATGCTACAAGGTCTCCAGTTTACACGGTCACAAGTTAAAGCAGAACACCGGACCGTCTGCGGCAGCCATTTTCGGCAGCCGGCTTTGCCTCATATGGATTAATTACTAGCTGGAAACGAGCTCTGTGGACGTCTCAGCCTGGAGCAGCAGCCGAGGATCGATCACCGATCCATCGCGCCGGACTGCCGCGCGAACACCAGCTCATGGCTTGGCTAACAGGCAGCTAGCAGAAGCTAACACAGGCCTCAGCAGCTGCCATGGTTCGCCGCGCTGCTCGGCCGACAACATCAACGCATGGCAACCTAAGATGTCGGCTTTGACCATCTCAAAGTAAGAAATTATATTTTTATTTATTCTGTACTGTTTTAATTAATTATTTTATTCTGTAATAATTTTACAGTACAGTATTGAATGTGCTGTGCTGAATAGCAATGTTTAACGTTGCTGTACAGTTACTGTGTGTGTTTATGGATGAATGTGTGGTGTAATGTGTTAGATAAGTGTTTGTAAATAAAGTTCTGTGCATGTTTATGGCCCAGTATGTCAGCTTGTTCAGTCTCATGCCGATAAATTTGTGTGCGGCGCTCCGTTAGCGTTATTTCCGCGACGTACGAACGAAATCAGGACCTAAGAACAAGACGTAATTTTCACCCCCTAGCTACGGCAGAATCGAGCTGCGAACAGTCCTTAGGTCCGGAACTCGTACTTAAAGACCGTGTAAAGTGAATTTCAACATTTTCTTCAATAAACATTATAAATGTCATAATTGTAATCTTGTAAATGAGTAAAAAGTCTCAAAATTGTAGCTCAATTAATTTTGGAGTTATAGAGCAAACTGTGTATAAACATATTTCTGTTTCAGGATTTTTTAGGCGTGTTTTAAATGTGACCGCGTTTCGTCACGCGGTCCTCATTAGTATAGCCCCACCCCCTGCAGCTCCAGCCGTATAAATTCGCCTCGGTGGAGCCGTTCACTCGCGAATCGCAGATAGCATCAGATAGCAATAGCATAGATATTTTGTTCATTGTTAGCTAGCTAATCAATTATGCCTCGTTCGTGCATCTTCCCTGGATGTCGCAATGGTCAGGGCACCCGTACAAATCATAACATGTTTTTATACCGCGTGGTTTTATACCGAGTATCTGTAATGCCTGGATAGGTCAATGGATAAAGCGCTTGCCTTCCGTCCCAAACCCCACGGGTTCAAATCCCGCATGGTACAACTCTTTTTTTTTTTTTTTTTATTCATTCCAGATTAAAAACACACAAGAAAACTATTTACAAAAACAGCGTAACTCTTGGAAAAAGTAGCTGCTGTTACAGACAGAACTCAGATAAAAACAGAGCAGGTTTACTGGATCTCTGCTGCCTGCCTCTCCACACAGTCAGCTCAGGGCAGGGGCAGGACACGAGCGCAGCTGCGCTGAAACCACGCCCACGCACTGACACGCCCCCAGCGTTCCAGGGCAAGGCAAAATCATGTTTTTTCATGATTTTTGAGACTTAATTTTATAAGGTAAACAATGTTTTTAATCAGTCAGATTTATATGGGTGATTAATAACACATATTTATGACATGTGACAAACTAAAAACACACATTTAATTTCACTTTACACGGTCTTTAACTCGGGGGTTTGCTGTATAAGTAAGCTCCATTTACCATTTACCATGTCTCCAAACCTAGGTCATTCAAAGACCTTTTCACAAGAAACTAATTGTTCATAATTATTTTACTGAACCCCACTTTAAATTCATATAAAAAGAGGGAGCAGTGCACGTTTACATTCAAGTGACCAGCTTTGGAGAACACTGAACACAGGGCTAAAGACGTTTATTCTGAATCTCTGCCACTCCGCAGCTCTACTGGCAACAAAAACTGATCCTTACCCTGAATTCCACCCGAGTAACTGAACCCTAGAGGTTTGGCAACGCACGTTTCCTACATTATCTTGGCATCACAAGCAGCTGACAAACACAAACTCTTCAAACATGGCGACAGTATTCAGTCACAGGAATCCCCTCTTCCTTCATTTTCTCTTCCCAAGATTGGTTTTGTAATTTGTTTTAAAGAATATGGCCCAAAACCATCAGCTGTACACTTGTTTTCCCTACAGTCATGAGAATCCAATCATCCATTTTATTTTTCTGCTTTTTCCCTTTCCGGGTCGCAGGGAACAGGCGTCCATCTCCAGCAGGACACATAAGGCCTTTTTACACTGTCTCAACTCTGCCCAGCACAGGTTCAGAGTCGTTCCAATAGGTAGTCTGACCCAATTTCACCTCTGTTCTTAGGACTTTCTTGGTCAAGGTTTTAAGCGAGCCAAATGGAGCTGAAGATCTGACGTTGAGGGACTTTGATAGTCCCTGAGAGAAGTCAGTACTGAGTGTGATGTCAAAATGATCAAACACACTTTATTCAAACCTCAAAGTCATAGTTTCTTTGTTGTACTGTACTTAAAAAAATACACAACACATCCAATAAAAAGGCAACACCAAGGTCTGAGGAGATGATGACATTTCAGAGTTCAGAGCTAGAAAAACATTGGGCTAGCTGAGGAAAAAAGACAACCTCAACTCAACAGCAATTTTTGGGCATTGTGGCAGAGAGAGATACGTTGTGAGACTTCATCTTTCTTTTATTAACTTGGTGATAAGTTTTGAGCAGTCATGAAAACCTGCCAACATTGCGGTAACATTCATTTGTAAAACAAGAGTGCTGCATTTAGCACATTATATCCTGGCTAAACCATTATACTGTACAGCGACAGCCTGGACAAGCAAATACAGTACCTTACATAACATTTGACATTTCAAACTAGGGATGGACCAATCTTTTATTTATTTTTATTTTTATACTTCCGATCTAGATACTTAAATCTTGATATCGGCCGATACCGATCCCGTTCCGATATCATCATCATCATTGATTTTACACGAGGTTGTAATAATCTCCTCTCAAGTACAAAATACAATGAGTACACATACAGTATATGCATGCATGTCCAAAAAGGCAACTTGAAGTTTTATTAATGTTGGATAAGTTTCAAAGTTATAATTAAATTCTTCTAACACAAAACGTGTTTTTTTATTCCCAGCTTTAAAGTGGACATTAAAGGTGCAGTCTGCAGTTTCTGTAGTGCAGTCTAAGTTTTCTTAAAATATATTTTTAACATATTTCTTCACTTTGTCACTATCTCCTGACAGACTGATGTTAGACAAAGTAATCTTTGAAAAAACTATAGTCCCCTTGCTTCTCCAGGTGTTACTAAAAGCATTTCTAAAAAGCCACAGTGACCCGCCGTTAACCAGCCAATAAAAACAGAGTTTGTAACCAGCCAATAAAAACAGAGCTTGAATTTGAATCAGCCAATAAAAACAGAGCTTGAATTTGAATTTCAGCAGAGCAAGGGGGAGCAGAGCCATATATGGCTCTGAGGGGGGAGGGATCAGAATGCTTTGCCTGTTGAAAATTTTTCTAAGTGCTGCGTTCTACAGAAACTGCAGACTGCACCTTTAAAGTGATTAATTTAAGTGATTGTTGAAAGTTATTTTATATATATTATTTAAAGAAGGAGATTTAATAATTTTTCTTCTTTCTGCACTCTTTTCATTTAATGTTTTCCTTTTGATGAATTTGTTTTGTTTATTTTGTCACTTTTAAATTAATGAATAAATTAATTAAATAAAATATTAAATAGCTGCTAAGTTCATGGCATAAACCAACACAGACATGTTCCTGTTTTTAGTATTTTACATCACTTTATAATGTAGCGGTTTGTTTCGTTTTTATCTATATATATACTGTATATATAATTTTCTTGTATTTTTCAACTCGTATGCTTTTTATGATTGTCTGCTGTTGTACTGAAAAATATCTCCTGGAGGGTACGTAAGTATCAAGTATCAAGCTGTGAAATCCTTCATTTTCTACAACTGATAGCTGTTGGTCATTAATTACGATGAAGTTTAGCAACTTCTCTGTAAAGATTCGAGCTCTGTGGCTTCAGCGGGACGCTACATTTGTTCAATCTGAGGCAGACGGTTTGATTTTGGTCAGCCGCTCTCAGTCTACCCCTCCTCCGAGACGGGCAGACTGAGCGCGGCAGATTGGATGTGGCTGGCCGAGGTCGGGCCGCTTGTTTCGGGTTCAGCGAGAATAGCACCTTGCTGAAGCCCCGGAGCTCGAACGTCCCAACGTAAAACTAACTTTACCGTGGTTTAATGTGGCGCTATGGCTCTGCAGACATTGCATGTTGCTGTCTTGTGGTGTTTGGTGTAAAATACTTCCACACAGCGGACATGTTACGATGAAAAGTTGACTAGCTGTTAGCTAGAGTGCTACTGCACGTCGTAGCTGGCTGCAAACGATGAAATGAATTTCCTGAATGTGAGGCGGGTCTTATTACTCTGGGTTCATAAGACACGCCTCCGTTTAGGAAATCCATTCCATGGTTTGAAGTCAATGGGCAGAGCAACTAGCAGGGAATCGCATGAGAAGTTTTAAGACATAGACATGCATCATGGATAAGAAATCTCTGCAGTTTGGATCGTAAAAATTGGACACGTAAATTATGCTAGTATCGAAGGCCGTTACAGATACCGGATCGGCCCCATCCCCATTTCCAACACATTTTGAAAAATGTATGCGACACTCCGTCCATTGATGATGCATGACGTTTTGGTAAATTGTCTTGAACAGATCAAAGTTATGGGCAGGACAAGAGAGAGTTTACTTATGTATGGACGGAGACTAGGGCTGGGCGACATTTCAATATTTTTAGAATATCGAGATAATTTAATTTGTGATATAAGATGAGACTATGGTAAATGGATGGTAATTGGAGCTTATTTATATAGCGCTTTCCAGCCCCCTGTGAGGAGCCCCAAAGCGCTTTACAATACCAGCCATCCACCCATTCATTCAGACATTCATACACCGGTAGTGGTAGCCTGCCTTGCAAGGCGCCATCCAGACCTACCGGGAGCATCTCGGGGTTAAGTGTCTTGCCCAGGGACACAACGACACATGGTGGGCGGATGCGGGATTCGAACCTCCAACCTTCCGATCAGGGGTCGACTGCCATTACCACTACACCACGGCCGCCCCACTATATCGATATAGTGTTCTATTTGAAAGTCCACCTGCTGTCTTCTTTCTCCCACGCGGCCACTCCTCTCCCTCTCAGCCCAGCCCTTCACCTGCTCCAGGTGGAACGGCACAGTCAGCACGTATATCGCGGAGCAGAGCAGGAAAAAAAATTATTGCTCCGTTATTTGGAGATGGTTTGGATTTAATTCGTCAGATGAGCATCAGAAAAAAGTTTTATGTAGACAATACTGAAAACAAGTCCCAACAAAAGGCTTGAGCACAAGGAACCTTTTCCACAACTTAAAAACAGTGCTATAAAGTAGAGTATGAAGAGTGTGTTAAACTTCTTGTTGCAGCTCCTATTGTTAAACGCTAAGGACCGTGTCTTTAGCGATATGATAAGCCGCTACTTTATTAATGTGGCGCTTTCACTGTAAGACTTGAAAATCTGTAATACTTCTTTTTCTGCCCGTCTGCGCAGCCAACTTCACGCCTCCTCCTCCCTCGCTGAATACAAACAGACCCTGCTGCTTCACACACGCTTACTAATGGGGAGAAGGCAGCGTAGCTGGGGAGATTATATAATATATGTAAATAGTTAATTTTTTAGACATCGAGTTTGTAAAGGAAGAGGCGGTTATAGATAATGGATGGATGGATTTTGTACAGTTAGATGTTTTTTTTTAAATAAATAAACCTGTGTGATAATTGGGACAAAGCTTTGACTCAAATATATTTTTATTACTTTATGGAAAGAAAAATATATTCATGTATCAAAATATATCGTATATCGCGATGTATTGTAAAAAAAAATTTTTTTGAGTAGGGATGCACCGATACCAGTACAGTATCGGGTATCGGTCCGATACCATGTGCGTTTACTCGTACTCGTACTTATAAAAGGGCTTCGATACTACAGGACCCGATACCAGTTTCATTTCATTCAGTTTGTGCATAAACGTTAAAATTAAGTTAAAATGTAAAACATTTTATTTTTTGTGCAAGTTTGGACATACTTTACAGATATGTACTATTATTTGCCAAGCCATTATTTTATTTTTGTACAGTTAATTTAATTCACATTTAGGTGAAAGATGTGGTGAGGCTGTTTGTTAAAAAGACTATGTAAGAGTTCAAATGTAAAACATTTTATTTTTTTGTACAAGTTTGGACATACTTTACAGATTACCAACAGTAATGTACTTTGTTTATTTATGTTTGAAGTGTCTAATGAAAATAAACAGTTTAAGTTAATTAGAATTATTTAAAAAAATATTAATTAGTACTTGTATCGGTACTTGGTATCGGCAAGTACTTTAATGTAAGTACTTGTACTTGTACTCGGTTTTCAAAAATCTGGTATCGGTGCATCCCTAATTTTGAGATATTAATTTTGGTCCATATTGCCCAGCCCTAATGGAGACTATACCATAATCCGTCCGCTTTTCGACAGGTGTAGAACTACTGAGACCTTGTTCGCGTACATCACAAAAAATTTGATTATCGTAAAAAAGTTCCATATTTTTTGTCAATCACTTCAGAAATTGAAACTCACAGATTCCTTACACAAAATAAAAGATTTCAAGTGTTTATTTCTTGTGTTTTGGAGGGTTGCGGCTCGTTCTTAGAGAGCAGGTTTTACCTGCATTCATCATTTCCAGAGGAACAGCTGGAAAATGACGCAGTGCCATAGTAATCCAATTAGAAAAGGATCCAAGTCATTTCTTTCTGCACGCTTCAGGCCTGTAAACCAAAATGAATGTCTAATCACTTTCTGTGGCCAATAAAACTGTTGACTGAAGCTGCAATTCGTCTTTGATTGAAGCGTTGTGTTGCTTTAAAACCTTCAGGTCTCTCAGGTTGAGGAAGGAGGAAAAAAATTCCAACAATGTGCACAAATGTGAAAAACTGCACCTGAAGGATTTGTCTTGACACTTTGCCCCTTTTACTAATATGTTTTGTTTTGGCTCCAGTTTCCCTTTTTTCTCCTCTCAGATTGCACAACTGCACTCCAGAGAGGTGAATGGCTGCCCGTCTCCCTGCAGCGAGCCTCCATTGATCTGCACTCAGGACTGAAGCTCAGCAACATGGCAGGAGGCCATTTCCTTTTCTTGGGGAAGACTCAACACCTCGCAGGCCTGGTATGTACATCTTCACGTTTTCCACACATGGTTCCCCCTGTCTTTCTCACACACACGCATTACAACTCGTGGCACTTCTTTTCAAGCCCTCCCAACATCTGCTTGTTCTTCCGCTGATTAAAAAAAAAATCCTTCGCGTTTCATTATCGCTGATTTGCATAGTAATAGCGTGCATATTAAGCAGCTACTTCAGAGGGTGGGCGGTCTAATGAATGCCGCAGTCTCCTCTGTTTTAACTCAATTTTTCCCTCATCCATATTCAGCCGTGCGCCCCCTCCTGGCTCCCTCACGACCCCCCCTCCCGCCCTCAGGGATGGCAATTCTGTTTCCGCTGAAACGCTTCCTCCAGCCTCTCCCCAAATCCCAGAAC
>JBBPBX010002510.1:0-39880 GCA_038048925.1 Garcialebias charrua
TTTTATCAGTTACATCAAATAGCCAAAGCAAAATCTTACATTCCAAAATGGATCGGGTTTTAAGCATCCAGACACTGGAACAATCTGTTCATTGATATTCAGCCAGAAGATAGCTATTCGCACTAAATAACTTTATTTGTATAGCACCTTCCTACAATGCCTTGTATTGACCAAGGTGCTTAACAGGACAGAAAATATAAAAACCGGTACAATAAATCAGTGAAAATAAAATAAAAGCAACAGCAATAAAATGAGGCAATGGAAATAAAAATGCTACATACTAAAATACCAAAGTAATAAAAGTTACACACTGAAAGCTTTTTTGAACAAGTGAGTCTTCAGTCTGGTTTTGAACAGAGTCAGATCAGAGGTGGCACGCAGGCAGCTCAAGGGGGAGGCTGTTCCAGGCTTTTGAGCCGGCAACAATAAAGGACTGGTCTCCCCATTGTTTGTACCTTGAGAATGTGAAGAGCCACTCAGCTCCTGTTGAATAGCAAGCAGCCATCAGTGGGCAGATGTCCTCTGTTTACATGTGAGTAGTAGCTAGTTTCTGGAAGTCAGCAGTAACTGGTTAAACTACTTTTTTTACTGTTTTTGCAGCTCCTCAGATGAAATGTTTCAACAAAGAAGAATCCGTTCAGAAGACCTGATCCTTGTTAGATTTGTTTGACCTGAATTATTGAGCAGCATCAGGACATAAACTCTTCATGATGCTCCTGATTTAAAAAGGCTTCTTCTTGTAACTTTTCAGGGAAAAAAAGTATATTTGAATTTGTTGTTATCCAGTTATGATTGCGGTTTTGGGCTTGAAAGTATCTTTTTCTCTCTCTAAAATAAACTAAAAACATTTTGCCCTGGCAAACTGCTTTGGTTTCATATTTGAACATTACAGTACAAACTAGGGCTTTTTAAAATCATTATTATTAACTCAATGCTTTGGCATGTCTTTGAAAATGTAATAGGTTTATCTGAAATGTTTGATGTGTGGATTATATATTCTTATTCTGTTTTATTTATTTATTTATTTATTTGTGAACAGAGGATCCACTCGAACAGCTTGATGAAATACACTGAGTTGGTAGATTCCAACAAGAAGCGAAAATCCTCCTCCTCTGATGAGCCACCGATGAAGAGTGTGAGAATCTTCTGTGCACATGGGCTTCCTCCTGCCAACACTACGTTGCAAGACAAGGAAGAAGCTTGTATCATCTTGCAAAGTGTGTGCACCTCTCATCGATGCCCTGCTGGATGGGACCTTAAAATCTGGTAAATATAAAAACATCAGTGTGTGTGTGCACATAACAAAACATTACATACACATGCTGCATAAGTGTAATTCTTTGCAAAAATGTTTTTAAAGGTCTCAACTACATCAAGGATCACTTGGACACTAACATGACAACAGCACAAACAGCAGCCACTCTGATGAAGAAGACTTCTTTGGATCCATTAAGACCAGAAAATCAGGAGAGCTGGAGAGGTATCTTTCATGTCCATCCACTGGAGGTATGGCTCTGTTACACTCTTTTCCTCAAATCAAGCGGTTGTCACTCAAAGTCAACACAAGTCTTCCAGCACCTGCAGCTTGTGAGAGACTCTTTATTCATGCAGGACTCCTTTTAACTGCTAAGAGATCACAGCTTCACTGCAAAAACCTTGAGGGCCAGCTACGGTACTCTTAAAGCTTAACAGTCACATTATTGAATAATGTTTCATTGAGTTTATGCTGTCAGTTGTTCTACTGATTAAGTTCAGGAATACACAGTCCTTTGCCTGATGTGTAGGACTGTGTTTCAGTTTATACTTAAACAGTTAGTTCTGTTTATAGGATGTCAAAATGTAAGAAAATGAGTTCCAACTGGTAGAAACAAAGTTTTGCAGAAAGTTTATTAATACAGTATTTAGCTGAATTATTTTGGATACAGTTACCTTTGTGTTTTTTATTTATTTTTATTTATAACAATGTAAAAGATAAGTGGTTTATTTCTAAATCCTTTTGCCTTTGTGTTTTTATTTATAACAATGTATATTCAGTCTCATTAAAAGTTATGTTTCCTTGTAAATACATTTGCATGTTATAATTTAATGACACGAGATGGTACTCCGCAGTTACTCACTACTTGAGTAGGTTATAATCAAAGTACTTTTTTACTTTTACTCAAGTAAATTTTTGGATGCCTACTCACTACTTTTACTTGAGTAATATTTGGTTCAAGTAACAATACTTTTACTTGAGTAAAAATTTTGAATACTCTACCCACCTCTGGACATGACCATCTGGTGGAGGCCCTGTCAGAGAACCCCTGCATGAACTGCAGCTTAATTCCTCGTGCTGTAAGGGTGGCTCGGCTGGCCCAGTTTTGCCCCGAGCTTGGCAGTGAACTCCAGCTTTCTGGGCAGGAGGCTTCACTTAGGTATTCAAAGCGCCAGGCTGAGGCCACAGTCTCTGTGGCCCCTCCTAGAAATAGGTGAGCCAAGTCTGACCAGGGTCTCTCCACTAGAGTGGAGCAGCTGTCTACAGAATTGGCGGAGATGAAGTCCCTTTTTCAGGCATGCCAACTGGGGGCTGAGCCAGTGGCAGCAACTGGACTCTCCTCCCCACCCATGCCTGAGCTGGCTGTGGAGGAAAATGTGTTATCCATAGCTGCCTCTGCCTCTCATTTTTTAGGTGAGGAGGAACAGTCATCTCAAGTCTCAGAGACTGGTTCACTTTCTTGGTCCCGGACCGCAGCTAGTGGGTCAGGTGATGACTCGATGCAGGACATCATGCGTATGGCGCTGAGACAACTGCAACTGGACGTCCTGCAACCAGAGGAGTCCACCCCATGAAGTGCCTTCTTCAGGCACGGACAGGCCCTTCCTTCCTTTTCCATCCCTCCATCAGAGGAGTACCTCAGGAAGCTGCATTGTTGCTGGTGGGACCCAAAACTCTTCTACGTACCTCTCGACGGATGGCCAAGCATTAGCGGACATGCATGAGCTAGCTACGACGGACCTGGATTGCATGCCGGCGATCATATCTGCTGTTGCCTTGCTCAATGTGTCACCAGAGGAAGCTCTGCGGAGTGAGGTTCGGTGCCCATGAGCTTAGTGTCGAGTCACGAATGAATTCCTCTGCAGAACTTATCAAGCTGGAGTGCGTGCTGGCCGCCTCGGCAATGCCATGGCACACCCCATGGTTGCCCTCTCCGCGTCCCTTCAGGGCGCTAGTGGTGCAACAGCGGCAATGGGCTTTAGCAATGTGGCGCTTCAGGCCTTTGCACTAGGGGTTGTACGAGTACATAATTTTAAAACTCGACATTAACATAATAAAGCTCGAGTAGAACTCGAGTAGTTGATTATGTCACAGGAGCTTAAGATGCAGAAAAATAAAATAAATAAAAACACAAAAAACGGTCATTTAATATTTACAAAAAAAGGACCAACAAAACATTGGGAGTGTACATTATGCTGGACTACCATTTATCATACTGTAGATAAATCATAAGAAAACCAAAACTATTAGTTATTATAATTAAGCTGCAAAAGTGAACGAAACGTGCGGCACGTCAAAAACAAAACTTAAAAACAGTGGGGCAGTCCACCACCCAGCACCGCCCGCGATGCTGCGCATTAGGTTTAGTTTTAGAGATAATTATGTTTATAGTTTTTTTATAGGTTTAGAGATGAATATTTTTTGCTTTTTGTTTGTGAAACAAGGTCAGAGGAAGCTGGTTCTGGTTCGTTCAATTGGACCCGGTGCTACACTTTATTCTGTGACCTGAAACAGTGTATTTAACACCGCCCCCTTTGATCACAATATATGGTGGTCACAGAATTTGGTGTAACACCGGTTCGCAATGCGCTCCAAACAGGAAGTTGATTCATTTTCTGTTCTGTAACTGCGACGTGGTGACGTCACTACGAATACTCAATGTGAAATAAAAAAATGATAGATGTCCTAGGAATCGATGTGTCAATTACTTGAGTAGTCTGTTAAAGCCCTACTTTGCACTGATAACGCGGGAACTTGGCTGCGTGATGTCCTTCTTGGTTCAGGCTCGCCGACAGGTCTGGTTGACGCAATCAGCTCTGACTGAACCATCTTGTAGAACCCTCCGTAACGTCTCGGTGGTGCCGGGGGAGTTATTTGATTCGGCTGCCTTGGAAGCGCTGGCACGGACTGTCCAGGCACGACTCACGAGGTAGCAACTTTCAAGCCTTAGCAGGGTGATGCCCCCTCCACATCCTTGGCCAAGGTGCCCGTCGGCTGATCTAGCATTCGTCCGTTGTCTCGGGGTCGTAATCGGCTAAGGGGTCTTTACCCTCGTGTAGTTCAGCAAAAACCAGCTGGGGCTTTTTTGAGTCGGTCCACCAACCAGCTGTACAGGTTCAGACCAGGGACTCTGGCTCCCTCCCCCCTACCACGGCCCTTAGGAGCCATGGAGGGAGATGGTGATGCCACTAGGCTGACCGTTGGATATTTCTCCTGCCAGCAGCTCAGTGACTGGTCTGCTCACGCAGTGGACCCATGGGTGGTTGCCACTCTGGCCCATGGTTACAGGCTACAGTTCCAACAGCGGCCTCACATCTCCCGCCGAGTCAAAATGACTGTAATCGCCAACCCTGTCAAAGCATGAGCACAAGACCAGGAGCTTTCCGCCCTCTTGGCCGAGGGTGAAATCGAAGCAGAGGACCCTCTGCAACAACCCAGATATTATTACTCAACTTACGTCCTCGTGTAAAAGAAGTAACTTACGTCCTCATGCAAAAGAAGATGGGCTGGTTCTGTCTCATTTTAGATCTGAAGGGATTCAACCAGTACTTAAGGGTGCTGCCCTTCCACATGCTCACTACAGCAGAGGTCTATCAGGCTGTCACGAAGGGGGAGTGGTTCACATCTATAGACCTGAAATATGCTTATTTTCATGTGCCTATTGCGGCAGAACATCACTGCATTCTCAGGTTTGCATATCGGGGTCACCACTGACAGTTTTGTGTACTCCCATTCGGGCTCTCCCTTTCTCCGAGGGTGTTCACTCGGTGCATAAAGGCAACCCTCTCTCCTCTGCAGGCCTACGAAGTGAAGGTTCTGCCATGCTTAGACAAGTGGCTTCTCTGCGCCCTGTCTCGGGTCTGTGCCTTTCGCGACACGAATCACCTGCTCGCTCACGTGTCCCAGTTGGGCCTCAATGTCAACTTAGAGAAGAGCTGCCTGATCTCTTCACAGACGATCACCTTTCTTGGAGTGATTCTGGATTCACTCCCCATGAGAGCTCGCCAATTTGTTCAAAGGGTGGGCGACATACTTCATTTGGTCAGTTGGTTCAGGTTGGGAAGGCAGCTCCCCTACGTTGCCTTCCTATGGCTACTAGGCAAACTGACGTCAGTCACTCAGGTGGTACCCTTAGGCCTGCTGTCACTTCGTCCCTTCTAGAGGTGGTTCAACAGCGTTCACCTAGATGCCAGGTTGCACAGGTATCGCAAGCTCACAGTGATGTGGTCATGGCTTCATGCTCTGACTACATGGAGGGACGAAGATTATTTGTCCAGGGGTGTCCCCATGGAAATGGTAGTGTGTTGCAGGGAAGTGGTCACAACAGATGCTAGCTCCACAGGATGGGGCACTGTGTGGCAACACAGAGTGGTTCTGGGCTGATGGGGTCAAAGGGACTGTTCCAAGCATATTAATGTGCTGGAGCTGCTTGCAATGCATTTGGCACTGAGGTACTTTCTGACCTGTTTGTGACAAAGGAGTCGATTCAGTGTTATATGTTATGTTACTATGTTACTCCCTAATGGGAGCGTCAGGTGCGCTGGGACAGGATGCATTGGCTCATCCTTGGTCAAGGGTCCTTCTATATGCCTTTCCACCTCATTCTTTAATTTGGCCAATCCTTCAGAGAGTCCTCGAGGATGGCCACCGGATGCTACTGGTGGTCCCATACTGGTCGGCATGACCATGGTTCCCACTGCTATGACGTCTATGTCAGGGTGTCCCATGGTGTCTTCCGACCAGGAGGGACTTGCTGTCTCAGTTGTGGGGACTGATATGGCACCCCAATACTCAATGTCTTCGGCTATGGGTGTGGCCACTGTGAGGCTGGGGTAGCAGCTGACTAGAGTTTCAAGCCCCGTCAGAAGCACCATCTTGGGCGCCAGGGCACCCTCTACTCAACAGCAGTACGAAACTAGGTGACGTCTGTTTTCCTAATGGTGTTCTGATCACAATGAGGATCCAGTCTCTTGTACAGTACCCACCCTTCTGAAGTTTCTCCAGCCTCTCCTTCGTAATGGTCTCTCTCCTTTGATGCTTAAAGTCTATGTAGTGGTAATATCATCTAATCATGCTGGCATTGATGGCCGTACAGTGGGGAGCCATAATCTAGTCTCTCTTTCTGCGTGGTGCCCGTATGTTGCACCTGCCAACAGCTTCATGAGCACAAAGTTGGGATCTGCCCTTGGTACTCAATGTTCTGTGCTGCCTTCCATTCGAACCTCTGACGCAGGCGGACCTCAAGTGGCTTTCATGTAAGATGGTTCTGCTATTGCCTCTGCAAAGAGGGTCGGCAAGCTACATGCTCTCTCAGTCAGTCCCTCATGGCTTAGGTGGGGCCCTGAGGGCTCTGATGTTACCTTGTGGCCGACCACTGCAATTGTGCAAAAGGTGTTATCTCACTTTTACTATAACCAACCGTTGAAGCTGGTAGATTTTCAGCCTACGCCTGGCAAGGGGTCTGGACTACTGTGTCCAGTGAGAACACTGGAGGCATACGTTGCAGCTACTGCTGTCATACGATGTTCGGAGTAGCTGTTTGTGTGTTACAGAGGCCCTAGGTTAGGCTATCCTCTTTCCAAGCAGCGCCTCTCCCACTGGATCGTGGATATCATCTGCCACACCTACGCAGCAGGGCACGGCCCCCCTGCCAGTCTGCATGAAGGCACACTCTACCAGGAGCGTGTCCGCTTTTTGGGCTGCCCTGAGAGGGGTTCCGCTGGAAGCAATATGTGCTGCTCTGTCACTCATAATCCTTGCTTTAAGCAAGAAGATTCTGTAGGAGCAGAGCCGCGGATGACACCAGGCTACAGTATATAGCCTCTGATTAGTTATCCGTGTCACACCTGTGACTTTTTTGATATTATTACTCAAACAGCGCATGCGTGAAGGAAACATTCAGTGCTTTCAGCACTGCCCTCTGACAATCATCCAGGATTCATAGAACCATAGTTACAGATGTAACTTTTGTTACCAATCAGTCGAACATACATGTTTTTGATCTGTGGGAGGAAACTGGAGTACCCGGAGGGAACCCATGCGTGCATGGGGAGAGCATGCGGGTTCCACTCAGGGGGCCAATGGTCGGGATTCGATCTGGCGACCTTCTTGCTGAGAGGCAGCAGCTCTACTAATTGTTGCCGTGCTACACCATAATATAATAATAAAAAGAAAAGAGAACAAGTAGTGACAAAAATCTTTCCTGAAAACAAACCATCTATCTTCTCAACAGATCAATTGCTAATTGCTCAAGCTTCCTAGGAATTGTTGCTTCAAGCCTTTTATTTCCAAACTTTTAATGTAAATAGTGTTTTAATAATGTCAACAAAACTCTGTATTCTTGCTCAGGACTCCAGAGTTTGCTTAATACTTTTAAACACAAAAAATTGTGTTAAAAAATAATTAGAATTCCCAATTTGCTCTGTCTGATTTTGTGTCAGACTGAACAAGCTTTTAGGCTGAGAGCTATCCCTGCTCAGGTGAATAAATAAAAGCCGCTCACAGTGGTGGAGATGTAACCCTTCAACCCCAAAGAAGGTGTCAAAGGTCAGGATAGGAGTCAAAGTCATACCTGCCATTTTCTTCAACTTAATAAGTTTGGTGAGCGAATCTTCATCTCACAGAACCAGACGGTCAAGTCAGAGTTTCACTTTTTGTGCCTAGAATATCAAAAACAATGTGCACTTATTATTATTGTGTGTGTCTGTGTTTTTTACGGAAGGGTGCTGCCACCTATTGACTTTTTTTGGGGGGCTTATGTAATAATTACGTGATACGTATCACGTAATAAGATAAGATAAGATAAGATAAGATGCCTTTATTAATCCCACAGTGGGGAAATTTACATTGTCACAGCAGCATAGAGGACAGGGACCAGTTCAGAAAAATGTTAAAAAATCTCTATATACATAAATAATACAAATTAGTACAAAAAAACACTGAAACAGTATAAAACAAAATATAGCTACTAAGAGCTACTAAGAGCAGCGCGTGTTGTACAGTCTGATGGCGGCCGGAAGGAAAGACCTACGGTATCTTTCCTTCACGCACTTAGGGTGCCGCAGCCTGGCACTAAAGGAGCTGCTCAGGGCTGTCAGAGTGTCATGCATGGGGTGGGACGGGAACACCAGCATGCGCTGAAGCTTGGTCCTCATTCTCCTGTCAGCCACCACCTCCACTGGGTCAACATGACACCCAAGGACAGAGCTGGATTTCTTGAGGATCTTGTTCAGTCTCTTCCTGTCAGCAGTAGAGATGCTGCTACCCCAACAGACCACTCCATAGAAGATGGCTGATGCCACCACAGCATCAAAGAAGGTCCTGAGAAGAGTCCCCTGCACACCGAAGGACCTGAGTCTCCTCAGTAGATGCAGTCTGCTCAGTCCTTTCTTATAGAGGGCAGCAGTGTGGTCAGTCCAGTCCAGCTTGTTGTTAAGATGAACACCCAGGTACTTGTAGGACCTCACGATCTCAATGTCCATTCCCTGAATGTTCACTGGCACAGCAGGAGACCGTTTGGACCTGCGAAAGTCCACCACAAGTTCTTTTGTTTTTCCGGTGTTGATCTGCAGACAGTTCCTCTGGCACCACTCCACAAAGTTCTTAGTCAGTTCTCTGTACTCCCCATCATCTCCATCTTTGATGAGACCGACGATAGCAGAGTCATCTGAGAACTTCTGCAGGTGACAGCTGGCAGAGCTGTACTGAAAGTCAGCGGTGTAGAGGGTGAAGAGGAAGGGGGCAAGGACTGTTCCTTGTGGAGCCCCCACGCTGCAGACAACCGTGTCTGACTGACAACCCTGGATCCTCACATACTGTGGTCTTTTTGTGAGGTAATCCAGGATCCAGGTGATGAGCTGATGGTCCAAACCTGCGTTCTCCAGCTTATCTTTCAATATCACTGGTTGGATGGTATTGAAAGCACTAGAGAAATCAAAAAACATGATTCTCACTGTGCTCCCAGCAGTCTCCAGATGAGAAAGAGAGCTGTGAAGGAGGTAGATAATGGCATCCTCCACTCCAATGCCAGATTGGTAGGCAAACTGTAGTGGGTCCATAGATGGGCTCACCAGGGGGCGGAGGTGGGAAAGAATCAGCCTCTCCAAGGTCTTCATCAGGTGAGATGTCAATGCCACCGGCCTGTAGCTGTTGAGGTCTTTTGGATGTGGGGTCTTCGGGACTGGTACCACGCAAGATGTCTTCCACAGCTGTGGGACTTTCCCTAATCTCAAGCTGAGATTAAATATATACCCAGTCACATCACACAGCTCATCTGCACAGGTCCTGAGAAGTCTTGAGCTGATGCCATCTGGACCTGCAGCCTTCCTGGTCTTTATCCTCCTGAGCTCATTTCCCACCTGGGGTGCTGTAAATGTCAGGCTGGATTGGGGGGGCGGGGTGGTTGTGCTGGAATGTACGTCAGCAGTAATTACATGATACGTATCACGTTATTACTACATATTATCACGTAATTACGTGATACGTATCTTGTAATTACTACATAAGCCCCCCAAAATATTTTCTATAGGTGGCAGCACTACACTTCCGTAGTTTTTGGCTTCCTCAAGACAAATGTTGTTGTTTGACTAGCAGCAACTGTGTTTGTTCTTATTCTAACAAGTTAATTATTGTTAAAAGGTTGCAATATAGACAAAACACACTCTGTGAAAGCTGCACGTTTACATTCAAATCCTCAAAATGGGACTTTTACTCACAATTTCATACAACACATGGTTTGCTTGGCAGAGTTCATTACAACTGGTAATTTGAAGAAGATTTAATCCTGCTATAAATTGGTAATGGCTGCATTTGTACCACCTGACCACATGAAAACGGTTTTTGGTGAGTTTTAAGAATATTTTTTAACAACGAGATTTAAAAATTTTTTTGTTTTGTTGCATGGACTCAAAATACAGGGTTTTGTAGAAATGAAACAATCTTGTAGCAGCCTATTTCATGCATATCTACAATCACTTAGTCTTCTGCCACACAAACACAATATAAAATAAGACAAGAAAAAACAAGATAAGATAAGATAAGACAAGATAGAACTTTATTGATCCTGCAGGAAATTGTTGTGCCAGAGTTTTGATACAAAGGAACATACACAATAAATCACACAAGATATGACACAATGTCTCGCTTTAGTTTAATCCTGTCACTGTACAGTACTGATATGCTGAAAGGATGATAATTAAGAAAGGTTTTAAAGAAAAACATTAATACTGGGTTGCAGGGTGGAATAGTGGTTAGCACAGTTGCCTCATAGCATGAAAGTCTGGGTTCAAGACTCAGTTTGGGCCTGGGGATTTTCTGTGTGTAGTTTGCATGTCCTACTAGCGTTTACCTGAGTTTCCCCATGCTGGACAAAAACATGCATGTTGAAGCTGCCTTTAGACCTCCCTTAAAAAAGAGAGATTTGTGATCTTCATATTTAAAAAGGTTTTAAAAAAATCAAGCTACAATAGGTTTTATTTCATGATGACAAGTGAACATATTTCTGCTGGAGCATAGCGGAATGTAAGAATGGATTCCAATGTCAAACGTCTTACAGCATTGCATGCAAACACTAATTTACAAATCTTTACATTATTGTCAGTTTTGCATTAGCAACAGCTAGCTGTTACTTAAGCTCAGTGTAGCCTGGGGCACTTCCTATGAGTTTATCCTGATTTTTCTGTCAAAATAGCCGCGTAATAAAAAATCAGACCGCGGAGTAAAACTTAGCACATGGACAAGGCCTAACAATGATTATTCTCTATACAGTATTTGACATGTCGTTGTTTATATACAGTATTCAGTATTTATACAGTATCATAGTATTTCAGTATTTTATCAAATTTGTTTGGAAGGAGATTATTTTAATAAATGGCAAAATACACAACTGTTTTTAAAACATCAGAAAGATAAACACGGCCACAGGTTAACTGTGAGTGAAATGAGTAAAAAATATTAATAACATTTACTAGCAGACTAACTGAAGTCCATGACCCTAAAGAGATAAAGTAGGCTCGCAAAGTAAGTTTTGCATTTCCTTACTAAGTTACTGATCATTTATTATTCTGAATTTGTTCATGGAATACAACAATTATATTACAGAAACAAAATAATAAAAGAAAACCTGCAAATAAAGAGAAGAACGTGTCATTAACAATAAAACAATGCAATCAAAATAAAGACAAAAAACAACTGAAGCCTGGAACATGAACAGCAGAAGAACATGAAACACTGAATCCATGAACAGCTTCATTACGCTGAACACTCTTTCAGTGCTAAGTCAGTTGGCAGAAGGTGATGCTTTATTTAAAGAGCTGAGGGATATGGTGACTTCTGCTGCTGACGGAGCCTTTTTAATCCACTGAGGCAGAGCAACAGATACCCATGTAATCAAATCAGCTACGGTAGGACCGTGTTCGAGAGCCAAACTCTCTACGAGCCAAATTCATACAAATGGACCTCTTTTGTTTGCAGGATACAATACAGCTGCTCAATTTGCGGCTGCTCTAAGAGCATACAAAGAAAAACAAATGCAGTGAGATGTAAGTAGCCAAGCGCACACAACAAACCTTGTGTGTCATTGTAGCTTTTTGATTTCCAATACTGTCTTTGTTTTTTTATTTTGTTTTTTTATTACTCACACAAGCTTATAACAGCCAGTACAAATTTGATGAGTTGTGTTGATGAAAGCACAGGGCGTAAAAGGAGATCGAGTGGATGAGGTAAATCAATGACCGTGCGGAGAATCTGTTCTCCATTAAAGAAACGGCTGACAAATGTTTTAGGCTTCGCCTGCTAACTGACAGCTGTAAAGATGAGCAATGAGACAGTCCAGCTTCTTAATCCGGACGAGGAGACCTTTTCCGATGCCTGCGATGTGGCTCATTTCACACTCCTTTTACTACCTACAGACTGTGCTTGTGTTTTACAAGAGTTTTTAAAAGCTGAATACAACCCAAAGATCTTTATTAGAATCGTAAATATATGAAGTTTCACTGGAGACACACGAGACAGATGTGTCTGCGCCATCAGAGCAAAGGGCTGCAGGTGCTCATGTGCACATAAACTTGAACTTAATCAAACCAACCCACATAAAACCTGGAGAAAAGGTTAAATAAATGAGGATAGCCTGCATCATTTACTGAAAAAGTCAAGCAGCACTCAATTTAAACCACCCAGGATGTTAAAGTGATAGTAAAATGGATTATTTATGTGCGACTGATTGGACCAGAATTATGAGCTAATGGCTAATCCGGGCGGGTATAACGCCAACGTGGACTACATCAGTTCTAAATAAGGTGACCAGATTTCTGAAATTAAATCTGGGGACATTTCCAGCTCGGAGACTGAAAATAATTAAATGACATCAAGATGAAATTAAGAGACATGGACAGTTACAGTTTCATTTATTTTTTACATATTTATTCATGTTTAAATAATAATAGAAGCAGGAATGTGTCTCTCCACACACATTTTCTGAGCAATAAAACAAATAAAGTAATAGTAGTAGGAATAGAGTACTAAAAGAGCATGCATATGTTGTGGTTGAATGTGAACATGTTCATACAGTGGTGCTTGAAAGTCTGTGAAGTTTTAATAATTTTCTATATTTCTGCATTGATATAATGTAAAACATCATCAGATTTTCACACAAGTCCTAAAGGTAGATAAATAGAACCCAGTTAAACAAATGAGATGAAAATATTAGTCTTGGTCATTTATTTATTGAGGGAAATTATCCAATATTACATATTTGTGTGTGACTAAAGTATGTGAACCTCTTAGCAGTTAATGTGAAGGTGAAATTAGAGTCAAGTGTTTTAAATCAGTTGGATGATGATCAGGTGTGAGTGGACACCCTGTTTGATTTAAAGAACATGGGTCTATCCGTTGGTGTCAGAAACATTTGTAAAGTGTGTGGGGTGGGGTGGGGGGTTTGGGGAACTATTTTGAATAAATAATTGGTTGATGCCATTTTCTGCATTCTGGTGTATTTTAATGGTTTGTTAAACCTCTACATTTACCTGCCTAAGTAATCACTTGATTCAATAACTACATGTATATTAGAGAGCACAGCACAACAAGAAGTAGCTTGACCAACAGCTCTCCTTGTGTGAATAGAGCATGTTCCGCTTCTCTCACTCATCTTAACATGGCCAAGTCAAAGTCCTGACCTTATTCCAATTGAAATGCTGTGGAAAGACCTGAAGTGAGCAGCTAATGTGAGGAAACACCACCATCCCATAGTTGTGTATAGGGGTTGAACGAGTACATAATTTTTAACCTCGACATTAACATAAAAAAACTCGAACGACGCTCGAGTAGCCGATGACGTCACAGTGTCTTACGATGCAAAATAAATAAATAAATATAAATGCCTAAAAACGTCTTTACAAAAAGAAAAAAAAGACCAACAAAGCATTGGGAGCATTTATTATGCTCCTATCATTTATCATACTGCACATAAGTCACAGGAAAAACAAAACTATTAGTTATATTAATAATATTAAAAGTGAAAGTAAGGCGATGAAAACCGAAACTTAAAAACAAATGGGGCTACAGCCACACCGTACCACCGCCTGCAGCTGTGCAATTTAGGTTTACTTTTAGAGATTGTGTTTATAGATTTTTGGTAGCTCTAGAGAGATGAATATTTGTTTTTTTTGTTTGTGAAACGAGAGAGAGGAAGCCGTTTTGGCCGTGTTATACTGTATATGGGACCTGCATTGCAACACTGCCCTCTGCTGTCACAATCTACTACAAAGAAAGTCAACACGAAGTAGCGCATTTTATAAAATTATAAACTGTTTTACCTTTTTGACAAGATGGCCTGCTCCATTAACATCCGTGCGCACACAGGAATCCATTTTGTAGCGTCTACTAAAAGCTAAAAGCTCCCCCGCGCGCTGTGAAATGTGAAATGTGACGTCACTACGGGTACCCGAGGTGGACAAAAAAGCCTCGATAGAAGTCAAAGCACTCGAGCTGTCGAAAACTCGGATACTCTGTTAATGCACTAGTTGTGTAATGACTGACTGAACCCAGAGTGGTACGAAACCAGAACAAAAGCCGAACTCAGAATTAGAAAAGGTTACAGTGTTACAGTGAGATGGACCGCAACAAGGTTGCGGCCGTTGTGGACTGGCTGACCCCCAGGGACCGTAAGCAGCTCCAACTGTTCCTGGGGTTTGCTAACTTCTACAGACGGTTCATCAAAGGGTACAGCCAAATAGCCAAACCTCTACATACACTAACTTCAGTAAAGTCACGCTTTGTTTGGTCACCTGTTGCTAACGAAGCATTTGTTAAGTTAAAAACCTTGTTTACTTCTGCTCCCGTTCTCCAGGCCCCCAATCCAGAGGAAACTTTTGTGGTGGAGGTGGCCACCTCTAGTACTGGTGTGGGGGCCATCCTGAGTCAGTGAAGCCAGGAGGGGCGCCTTCACCCCTGTGCTTTTTTTTCTAGGAGCCTCTCCTCAGCAGAGCAGAACTATGATGTGGGGGGTCGGGAGCTGTTAGCAGTTTAACTTGCCCTGGAGGAGTGGTGTCACTGGCTGGAGGGTTCCAGGTTCCCTTTTCAAGTATGGACAGACCACAAGAACCTGGAGTATCTCAGGTCTGCTCGCCGCTTAAACCCTTGTCAGGCTAGGTGCGCGCTCTTTTTATCCAGATTCATCTTCACCTTGACTTATCGCCCGGGAGAAAAAGATATTAAACCAGACGCATTATCTCATATTACTGAGGTGGACTCCTCACCTCCCGTGGCTGAGGAGGATTTCATTCTCCCTGAATTGCCCGCCTGACCATTACTCAGTTGGAGTCAGACCTGAGATGCTCCAGCCAGTCACATCCTCCTCTTCCACACTGTCCTGAGGATCGTCTTTATGTTCCTCCTGACATGATTACGAAATTGTTGGATTTTTGTCAAGGCTCTCACCTGTATTGTCACCCGGGCCTAACCAAGACCCTTGCTTTGGTCCGGGCCCAGTTCTGGTGGAAGACCTTGTCCAAAGATGACCATGCCTATGTGCATTCCTGTCCTGACTGTTCCCAGTCTAAGTCCTCCAGACGTCCCCCCTCTGGATTCCTTCGCCCCCTTCTTTGTCCCTCTCACCAGTGGCGGTCCTAGCCTATTTGGCGCCCTGTGCGAGCAACCCCAATGCCCCCCCCCCCCGCTAGGTTGCCAGTGGGGGTCCTCTCCCAGAAAATTTTGAATAAAATAGATGCCATTTCCTGCATTCTGGTGTATTTTAATGGGTTGTTCAACATCTAGTTTTACCTACATATATAAACTATTCAATAAGTATTTTAGAGTTAATGGCAGAACAAGAAGTAGCCTGAGACAAACATGTAGCATTAACACATTATGAACATTATTCAAGAATTGTTTCTATAAGAACATTATCAAATATTTTATATGAACAGTAAGATACTAGCAATAACAGCATTGTGAGAGGTGGAAAGTTGAACATGGAGGCCTCCACCTCTATTTAATGATGGACGGTTTCTTTTCACAAAGATGGCCTCCCTTACTCCTCTCAAACCATTGTTCCTCTCTATCAAGGAGGAAAGATGACTGTTTGTCACAGCTCCTCAGACTGAAGAAATCTTTTTGATACAAAGAAGAATCTGTCCAGATGACTACATTTATTGAGCCTGCATCAGGACAATAATCTGTAAAGCTTTAGTACATTTGATATGGAAAACACATTTTGACTTAACCAATTAATATATTTTCAATGGTAATATATGCAGGCTTATTTCACATTATGTTCATACATATTCCCTTTCATTGTGGGCTTTATGTATTTATTATCTTACTTTTAATAATAAAAAATATAACGAGTCACTTAGAAAGTCATTTAGAAAGTGTTTATATTGGAACTAATGCTTGTTCACACACATTTAGAACAGCTCACCTGTTTCTTCATACTGACAACAATCCCCTCATCACTCTCTGCTCCTGACACTAAATCACATTAAAAAAATTGTCATAAAAAACAAATCTCTCCTTTTTACAAAGCCTTATGATCAATTCAGGCCAGTTTCATTAAAGGGTTGAATCATCTAACATCTCAGGGCACTTTTCATAAAGAACAGGTCTTCACCAGACTCATATAATATTATTTAAATTATATAACAGTATGTTATGTCACATTGCCACACATCACAAAATTCATTGACTTGAAAATTAACTTGAACTGTGTTTTGCAGAAAAGCTCAACATCATCATGTCTCACCTGTTTGATCTCTCTCATTTACAAACAGCAGCTGTTTGAATGAAAAATGTGACAATGTTTGTACATTTAGCTGTGTCTGTTTCCAGAATATTTCTCTTTTTAATTAGTCTCTTCTCTGCACCACCCTTGCTTTTTCTCGCTTCAATCTTTCCACTGACCGCACGTAGTGTCACCTCCGGCCGGGCACGTAACAAAAAGGAAACTAAAAGTGGAGGAGGTGCACTCCCGCAGCTACTGCTGTGATAAACTGATGACGTGAATAAATGAAGGGTGGAGTGGCCCAGGAGCAGCGTGGTAGTGGTGTTCTGTTGTTAAAAACAAAAGCTGTAAAAAATAAAAAAAAATAAAAAAACGAGGAGCGGCGTCTCCTCTTATGCCGCCCCCTGCTGGAGGCCGCCCTGTGCGTCCGCACAGTTCGCTCATAAGAAGAACTGCCACTGCCTCTCACCCATGGTCCCACATAGGCATGGACTTTGTTACTGGTTTCCCTAGTTCTGATGGTTACACGGTCATTCTCACTGTTGTTGACCGATTTTCTAAAATGACTCATTTAGTGCCCCTGAAGAAATTACCTTCCTCTAAGGAGTTAGCCCTCATCATGGCCCGTGAAGTTTTTAGGCTTCACGGGCTTCCACATAAAATTGTGTCTGACAGAGGGCTTCAGTTTGTCTCCCTCTTTTGGAGGGAGCTTTACAGCCTATTAGGCATCGCCATTAGCCTCTCCTCTTGTTTTCAACCTGAAACTGACGGCCAGACGGAGAGGGCCAACCAAGAGGTGGAGGGCAAGCTTAGGCTCCTCTGTCAGCAGGACCCTGAGAAATGGTCCTCCTCCCTACCATGGGTAGAACATGCCATAAACTCACAAACCTCCTCTGCTACTGGACTTTCTCCTTTTTATGTTGTTTTTGGTTTCCAACTCCCTGTAATTTCTGTCCAGGAACGTGAGTTTGTTGTTCCCTCAGCTCGTTTGGTGGCCCTCAGGTGCCAGAGAGTTTGGAGGAGAGCCAGACGGACCTTGCTGAAAACCACTGCGGTCTACATTAAGAAAGCTGACGGCCGTAGGACACTTCAACCAAACATAAGGTGGCTCAAGACGTCTGGCTCTCCACCAAAAACCTTCCTCTTAAGTTACAGTCTCGCAAGCTCGCCTCCCATTTTATTGGTCCCTTCCCCATTTCCAAAGTCATTAATCTGGTGTCTGTTCGCCTCTCTCTACCTAAGTCCTTTCGTGTTCACCCCACTTTTCATGTTTCATGCATCAACCCCGTATTATCATCTAAGTTTCACTCCCCAGTTCACTCCCCCCCACCCGCCCATCTTATTGATGGGTTCCCCGACTACACGGTTCGTCGCCTCCTCCGGTCTAGAAGGAGGGGCCGCGGACTCCAGCACCTGGTTGACTGGGAGAGTTACGGTCCAGAGAAGTGTTCCTGGGTCCCCTCCCACCATGTCCTAAACAAGTCCCTCATCAGGTAGTTTCATAGACTCCATCCAGACCAGCCGGGTGGGATGCCAGGAGGTGTCCCTTGAGGTGGGGATGTGTCATCATTCATGCCTGTTAGGTTAGGTTTTCTATCACTCTGTGCATTGCTTGGTGTCTTTGGATCCTTTCCTTCTCTTCTGTTAGCATGTGTGTGTGTTTTAGGTTGTCTTGGTTGCATGTGGGTTTAAGGTTGTCTTCACTGATCAAACCGGTTTGTCTTCACTGCAGCACCTACAGCTCTGATTACCTTTAGTTGCACCTGTCTCTGCACCCTTTATAAGTCAGACTCTCACACAGGGTGATTGCCAGATAGTTAAAAACAGTTTACTGCCAGTAGATATCCCGCACTCTTGATTCCTTGTTCCTGTATGTCATAGTTTGTCATAGTGTTTCTCCCAGTTTAGTTACCTACCTGTCCTCCTTGCTCCTGTCCCATTCCTTGGTGTGTGTCCTCACCTTTATGGTTCGCTCTCCCAGCTTCCTGATTCTTTGCTTGCCTGACTTTGCCTCCTGCTCGACTCCCTGGACTGACGCCTTTCTGAAAAACGGTACGACCCCCGCCTGTCTGACAACATCTTCTTGCCTTACCTGTTGGTCCTGTCGCCCATCTGCTTCCCGGTCTCGGACTCTCGCCTGCTGGACTTCCCTCTTCGTCTCACGGATTGGTACCGTTGGTCATCTGCTTCCTGGTTTCGGACCCCTTCCTGTTGGACAAGCCTCTTCGCCTCACGGACTCCAAACATAGGCTCTACACTGTGACTGGCAGCCTTCCCTCACTGGAACCAGCCTCTCCTGCAGCTGCTCAGTCCTACTGGAACGAGACAAGTCTCTGGACCCCCCTTCAACCAATGAGACAGTTAGTGGTCACTTCTCTTTGACTGTTACACCTGCTCCTGTCACCAGCTTGACCACTATCCATTCTCTTCCTGTCAAAAGACTCGTTCCAGTCCAGATGCCCAGAACTCGACACCAGAACCAGTTTCGACCCAACTCATCTAAAGGGGGGTCCTTACAATAAACTCTGTTTAATTGACTTATTTGTTGTGGTAATTTTATTCCAGTCCCTTTTTAAGGGGGGTTCATTACACGCCATGCTTTATTGGTGGCTCTCGTGACAGGTTACAACAATACGCCAGCATAGTCAATACATTTTTAAAACATGCTGGTGCATTGCACAATAATTGCACATGTCGGCTCAGGCTTCTTTGATGCGATTTTATAACTAATGTGTTAATCTACTTGTTGAGGAGGAGGCAGGTCTGACCAGCCGGTAGAGGTAAAAAAGGTCCTGTTAAGCTTCAGATGGATCAAAGCTGATCATCATTGGCCGCGCACATCCATTGACCCACCGTCGGTCAAAAGACATAAAAAATGTCAGGTTAATCTCAGATGGATCAGCTGCTCATCATCGGCCACATGCATCCACTGACCCACAGCTGGTAAAAAGACATAAAAAATGTCCTGTTAATCTCAGACAGATCAGCTACCAGCCGCACGCATCTCCACACCTGCTGAGCTGAGTGAATCTGACACCCCACCCACTGCTATCATCTGTGGTGAAGGAAGTAGGAGCATCTAAGCAGGGCCAGTTCTAGGCATGTTTACATTAGGGGGCAGGCAGAAATGTGAAGGGGGCATCTTCATACGTACACATATTACAACATATTCATTGAAGAGCATGGACTTTAGTATTTATTGTTATTGTTGACTTGTGTTTACTTCATGGGATTGCAGACGTGACAATCAAAAGCTGTGGTCCAATGTGTCAAATGGCACAGCAGTTAAGTCCAGTAAAACAAGGATCACATGATCACCGGAGTCACATGGAGGACGTCATTAAAAACTCTCAGCAAAGCTGACTCGGTACTATGGAGAGTTTTAAATCCAGACTGGAACACATCCATGATGTTATGCTCATCCAGGAAGGATTTTAACAGAGCATAAACTATTTTCTCCAAGATTTTTGACAGGAGGGGAAGCTTGGAGATGGGCCTAAAATTCCCCAACACAGTGGGATCAACTGTGACCCCCTGATGATGTAAGTAAAGTCTACAGTTACAAATCTTGGTTTTAAGATGGACAGTGATTTTTTTTTTTTTTTTTTTTTCCATTTATAGATGGCCTCCCTTCACACCTTATAGCCATCCTCTCACTCCAATATTTTTTTTATTTTTTTATTTATTTTTTTTTATTTTATTTTTTTTATTATTTTTTTTTTATTTTTTTTTAATAGAGAAAGAAAGAAAAGAGAAAGTGAGACAACAAAACAAAACAAAACAACAAAACAACAATTGTCCACAGAAAGAGCACAAGGCAAACACACCAAACCTCCGTCCACAATCCTGCAAAGCACATGACAGAACACAACAACGAAACATACAAGCATAAAGACTGATAATATTCATGACCTTGCAAATATTTCTATAAATACACATACCCATACCTACAAATATATATACAATATACATACATATATATTTATATTCATTTATATACCCATCTACATACATCTACTATACATCCCTGCATCCATTTGTGTGTGGTTGTGAGCATGCATAAGTGAATGAGGTTCCTCCAATAGAACATTTAGTAGCGACTGTGAAGCATCAGAGACCCGTCCCCCCAAAGCCCGAGACAGACGAAGGGGCGATCAAAGCCCAAGACCCCAGGAAGGACCCCGAGCCCAGAGTCCCCAGGACCACCCGAACAGGACGAGCCACTCGTCCACTCCCCAGATCCGACCAAGTGGAAGAACCGGACGAACCCCACCAGGGACCACACACAATGACCCCCCGGGGTCAACAGCGACAATACACAGGCCCCCGCCGGAGCCCGCTGCACCGACGTAGCCCCAGGGCCGGTCACCGAGGCTCGGGCACCGGGGACGCCCATCCCTCAGGTCCAGACCTGACAGGACCAGAGGACCCGAGCCCCACCAGGCAGCCACCAGGCCGAGCTGACAAACGCCCAAGCGCCCAGCCCCAGATAGTGAGGGCCCCAAGCACGCCCGCAGGCAGAGGAACACCCACCAGGGGGCCACGTGGCAGGAGCGCGACACTGGGTAGCCTCAGAAGTATCAGAGAGGGGGCAGTCCAAGTCCCAGCCTGACACTTAAACATTCATACACAGACACACTCATTCAGACCCACCCTCATCCTCACCCTCAGTCACAGAAAGACAAACAATAACGACACGCTCCATTCATAATCCCGATGCACACTCTATACCCCCTAGGTCCAAGACATGTACCTGCTCCCTACATGGGGCAGCCCACATCCAAACCCAGGAGGTAGACCCATTCATTCTGGGGTGGAGAGCAGCAGACGTCCAAGATCCGGCCCACCCCGCGCCCTGCCGACAGGACAGGACAGGACACCCGAGCCCAAGCAGCCCCAGAGGGAGCGCACTGCCAGCCCCGCCCACGGCGAACCCACAGGCCCCGAACCCCCCCACACCCCAGCACAACCCCTGACGGCCCACCCCCAGAATGTCCGCAAGGCAACCAGGGGGGTAAGAGAAAAATAAATAAATAATATATAAATAAATACATAATAAATAAAATTGAAATTAACAAATCAAGACCCCGACACACACACCCCCGTCCCCAAATGTACTGTTGGTGAGTGTTGTTGTAAAGTGTATTTAAAAAGGAAAGAGAAGGAGCAAAGGCTGGCATTATACCAGTTTCCCCTCCACTCCAACTCTAACCCAGGCCCTAATTGTCTAGATGCATAATGTTGAGTGAGCATAGGCATGGGGGCGAGATTGATGTCATCCCGCCACCCATAGCCATAGTGCTCACTCCATTCCCTATATGTGACTTTTATGAAGATGTTTATGAATGAATGTCTAAAGTGTATATAAAATTGAGTCCCAGGTGCTCTTAACAACAGAGATGTAAAACCATTGCAGCACACCCGAGACCCAAATTCCCTACATGTATTAATTTAAGATGAAGAGGGCGGAGGTGCGTGTTGAGGGATGGGGAGAAAAATAACTGCAGGAACAGTGCTCCCACAGCGAGTCAGCTCCCCCGCTGACCCTGCTTACCCCCCAGCTCGCCAAGGTCCACCCAAGGAGCGAGGTAAAGGAAACACCTCTCCGACCGCCAGGACATTGAGCCAAGACCAGAGAGGGACACGGCCCCGAGGGCCGCCAACAGCAGAACCAACAGCCCACACCCGCCAGGGCCGCCACGACCCCTGCGAACCGCAGTCAGCCCGCCGTCCAAGAGGACACAAAATCCCACATGGACGACACGGCCAAGAGCGCCCGCCCAACCGTCGACAGAGCCAGGAAGCATCAAGAACAGGCCCCAACCGGGGCCCGCACACCGGCCAAGTATAGTCCAAGACCATCATCCAGGACATCCACTTAATCCCCACCCCAGAAGAAATACTATACCCACCCTTCATATTAACAACTTTCAAAACACATAACACATTAGACACCCAAGCTGGGTTTGCCCGCTCCCTCCCATTGGCCACCAGTCACGCCCCCAGACACCCACCCCCCAGCATATGAACCCCAACCCACCAGCGAGCCGAGAGCCCCCGGCCAGAGCTGGGCACCAGAGCGCCAGCCAGCCCATAGCCCGGCGACCCGCCGGCTAGAGCCCAAGACCCCCGACCCCCACCAGGCCCAAGCCCGGGGACGACGCGCCCCCCGAGTCCCAAGCCCCCGGCACCCACCCCGAAACCACCCCAGCACAGCCGGGTCACCGACAGTGATTTTAAACTTGATAGTCAAATAAGGGCTACAGTAAAGTCTGTTTTTTATCATTTGAGAAAATTGGCAAATGTAAAATCTATTCTTTCAAGGCAACAGTTTGAAACGGTAATCCAAGCCTTCATTTCATCACGGCTAGATTACTGTAATTCCCTCTATCTCAGAATCAGCCAGTCTTCACTTGCACATCTGCAGCTGGTGCAAAAGGCTGCTACACGTTTTTTAACTGGAACACGCAATAGCGAGCACATCACACCTATCCTGGCTTCTCTCCACTGGCTGCCCGTGTTCATTTAAAAATTATTTTGTTTGTTTTTAAGGCTTTAAACAGCCTTGCCCCACCCCCTTTATTTAACAGAGCTTCTCCACCATTACACTCCAACTCAGGTCTACTGACCAGCTGCTCCTGGTCATTCCCAAGAGTAAGAGGAAGCTTCGAGAAGATAGGACCTTCTCTGTTAGTGCCCCATAGTTATGGAATGCTCTGCCTTTGTGGGATTCCTGGTTTTTATGTCTGTTTGTCACTCTTCATTCCACAGCCAATCACTCAACTCACCACACCTGCTGCCATTCTGAGGAGGACTGCTGACTCACCTATTTAAGCAGCTGCCAGACACCTCTTCAGCGCTGGGACATCTTCTTCCATTCGGACCTTCCATGGGCCTGACTTCTCTGGTCTTCTCTAAGACGTCTTCATCCACGGGTCTCATCCTCTGTGGATTATTACACCGCCCAGCTCACCAGCTCCTCTCTCCAACGGGACTCTCACTCTCCTCTAGAACACCTCCTGCAAAACAAACTGCTCGAGTACTTTTTGTCTGCACTGTAAATTAACACACTAACCTTTTGCCCTGCCTTGTGTCCTTACTTCCTTGGTCTGCTATTTGGGGTTGACGTTAAAACCAAATCTGATAGTATGTCCCAGCCAATGGACCCCCCAGGCACGACTGAGGAAGTAAGGGGCCAGTTTGGGTCAACATTACAGCAGATTGTCACTCAGTAGCAAACCACCCAAAAGAACCTACTGCAACTGGGGAGCATGGTGCCTTCTCTACAGAAGGAGTTATCAACTCAAACAAAACCAAATGTAGTTCTTTGTAAGGAACCAGACGTTCGTCCTTCAGAGTATTTTGAAGGTAACACACGAAAATGTGGCGACTTCATTCTCCAATGCGAGTTGGCCTTTAAATGAGCTCCAATTACCTACGACTCTGACTTTGCTTGCATTACTTACATTATAAGTGCACTGAAGGGTGAGGCGCTCCAATGGGCACAAGCCTTCCTCCGCCGACGTCCCGTCGACCGCTTGTCTTACTCCATGTTTTTGAAGAACTTTCTCCAGGTGTTTGACCACCCTCTCCAACAGGAGGAAGCGGCCAAAAAACTGTTTACTTTACGCCAAGGAGGGGAAACGGTGGCGAAGTTTGCAATACACTTCCGCATCCTCGCTGAGGAGTCCGGATGGGGAGGAACAGCACTCCGTAGCGTATTCATTAAAGCTCTAAACCGCCAGATAAATGACAAGCTAATTACTGAGGAGATTCCTTCCGACATAGACGACGTAATTGCCTTGGCCATCCGCGTTGACAACCGTGTTCGAGAGAGCCAACTCGAGGATGACTTCAACTCCCGTAAGTCTCTCGCTTCCGGAAGTTCCGCCCTCACAGCTCCCGAGTCTTTTCCCGAAGCGGAGCCGATGCAAGTCGTTAATGGAGAGGACGCTGGCGTGATGTTCGCCGCTTCTCCACGCTGAAAAGTTGTTTTACTGTTGCTATTTTTAATTTTTGGACGTTTATCTGGACTTTTGTTCAGTGGTTTTTTAATTTTTTATCAAGGACTTTACGAACAGCTTGGTTAGTACTTCCTAACCGGAATATTGGGCTGTCTGCCTCCTGTCAAACTCCAGCACAAACCTTGCACAAACTTTGCTTGGAGAACTACGTGGCTGCAGTTTTTTGTTTTGCTTACCTGCTGCTTCTGTCAACCTCCTGTGTGGTCTGGACCGTTCTGGACTTTCTCCTGTGCTCCTCTTCGAGTCATGCTCATTCAAGTTACATCTCACTGCTTCTTGTTTATTTCTCTCGGAGCCGTGGGTCTGCTGTTAGCGGCTAGCTCTGTGCTAGCTTCCCCCGGTTTGGCTGGCGTGATGTTGACCTACTCCGCTTCGCAGCTGCTTGGACTTAACAACTGCTCCATTCCATCTTCTGTTTCCATCATCAAACAACTGGGACTTCTGCGTAGACCTCGTTACATCCATAGAGGCTCTCGAAAGAAATCTGTTTATTCTCGCTCTGAATTGATTCCGTCCGGGAGACGTGTCGCACCTCAACTACGTCATCAGAACGCTGCGTCTGTAGTCCCTTGTAGTCCGCAGCGCACGAGGTGGCAAGGAAAACGTGGAGTGGATTTCAGTCTGCTTAAACCGGTTCAAAAAGCTCCTACACCAACTAGCATTAAAATAGAACTTTTCAATGTACAATCACTATCCAATAAATCATGTCTAATTCATGATCACATCCTGGAGAAAAACTTGGACTTCATGTGCCTCACAGAAACCTGGCATCAACCAGACGTGTTCAGTTCTCTGAATGAAGCTTGTCCATCTGGATACAGTTATCTGCAGAGAGCCCGCAGCACTGGCCGCGGTGGTGGTCTGGCTGTAATTTACCGCAGTAATTTAAAATTGTCACATCTGTCTTCTCATAATTTTTCTTCTTTTGAATGTTTGGCCTTCAACTTCAAAGCCCCACTCCTGATGAACGTTATATTGATTTATAGACCTCCCAAACCACATGTTTCATTTAACTCAGAAATACATGACCTCCTCACTTTTTTCTGCACCTCCCCTGTAAAAACTATTTTTCTTGGCGATCTGAATATCCACATGGACAATTCCTCTTCCCCTCTGGCAACAGATTTTAAGTCTCTTTTGGAATCTCTCAACCTCACCCAACATGTGGTCGCCCCTACGCACAACATGGGGCATACTCTGGATTTGGTGATTACAGACACTGTACTTAATAACTTGTCTGTATATGACCTGGGTGTCTCAGACCACAGGGTCATCTCCCTGGAAGTGCCTTCAACTTCACCTGCTTCTAACCCAAAACGACCTATCCAGTTCCGTGACTATAAAAACATTTCCCCTGATGTTTTGTCTGCTGATCTTCACACCCTGACTGCTGTCAATCACTCATCTGCAGATGACTCTGTGGATTATTACAACCAATCTCTCCAGGAGCTTCTGGACCTACATGCTCCCCTGAAGTCAAGACTGGTGTCTTTCTCCCGTTCAGCCCCCTGGTACACTGATGAGCTGCGCAGGATGAAGGCAACTGGCCGTGCTATTGAGAGACGTGTAAAATCATCTGGTCTCTCTGTGCACAAGCAAGCGTACAAAGAACATCAGAAAGCGTACGCCTATTCGCTTAAAGAAGCACGCTCCAAATATTATTCCAACATCATCAACACCTGCCCTGGAAACTCTAAACAGCTCTTCTCCACAATAACTCATCTGCTTAATCCCATTAAACAAACTCATGAGGACTCTGTTCAAAAATGCAACCTGTTCCTCTCATCATTTAAAAACAAAGTTGACACTATCAGATCTCAGCTCCACAACCTCCCTGATCTTAGTGTACCATCTACCCGTCTGCTTTCTGGGACCCTGAGCAGCTTTGATGAAGTCGTTCAGAGTGAGGTAGAGACCATCCTCAAGAAAATGAAGCCTTCATCCTGCGCCCTGGATCCCTTCCCCTCGTCTCTCATAAAATCCAATCACTCTGCAATTAGCCCATTAATCACACAAATAATAAACAAGTCTCTACAATCTGGTCATGTTCCATTGCCTCTAAAAACTGCCATCATTAGGCCTCTTCTGAAAAAATCTAATTTGGATCCCGACATTTTTTCTAATTACCGCCCAATTTCCCACCTCCCATTTCTGTCCAAAGTGCTGGAGAAAGCAGTTGCTGCTCAGCTGCAGGAACACCTACAACAACACTCTCTGTATGAGAAATTCCAGTCTGGATTCAGAGCAGCTCACAGTACTGAGACTGCACTGCTGAGAGTAACAAATGATGTCCTCATGGCTGCTGACACTGGTTCTCCCTCCATCCTTGTCCTCCTTGACCTCACTGCAGCCTTCGACACTGTGGACCATAATATCCTCCTCCACCGTCTTCATGTGGAGGTCGGTCTCTGTGACATTGTCCTGGACTGGTTCAGATCTTTCCTCTCCGATAGGCTGGAATGTGTTAGCCTTGGCAATGCCACTTCCCAGACAGTCGGTGTCTCCTGTGGTGTCCCTCAGGGGTCAGTTCTGGGGCCCCTGCTGTTTTCCCTCTACATGCTGCCTTTAGGTCAAATTATCAATCAGTTCAACATTTCTTTTCACTGCTATGCCGACGACACACAGCTTTACATCAGGACTGGAACATCATCATCATCCCTATCTCCGTCTTCACTCACTGTTCTCTCTGCCTGCCTGGAGGAAATAAAGGCATGGATGAATCAGAATTTTCTTCAATTAAACTGCTCGAAGACTGAGGCCATATTGATTGGCACCCCTCACCAGATACAAACATCAACTTTAACAACAATCTCCTTCTCTGGTCAAGACATCCCCCTCTCCACCTCTGTTACAAATCTTGGAATAAAAATGGACTCTCATCTTACATTTGAAAATCACATTAAGCATCTGTTTAAAACCTGCTTCTTCCATCTTCGAAACATCTCCAGACTTCGCCCATCTCTGACTTTTCCTGATGCTGAGAAACTCGTCCATGCCTTTGTCTCCTCCAGGCTCGACTACTGCAACTCCCTGTTTATTGGTATCCCTGGCAAAAACCTTCAGAAACTTCAATACATTCAAAACAGTGCAGCTAGGATTCTGTTGAGAGTTCGTAAATTTGAACATATTACACCCATTCTCCATAACCTCCATTGGCTTCCTGTCACCTACAGAATTCAATACAAAACTGCTCTCATTACCCATCAATGCTTGCACGGCACTTCACCTGACTATCTAAAGGACATTCTTGCACCATATTCATCCACCCGGTCTCTACGATCACAGAACAGTAATTTCCTTTATATTCCTCGGACCAAATTGAGGACCATGGGAGACCGAGCATTCTGTGTGGCTGCCCCCCGCCTGTGGAACTCCCTCCCTGATGACCTGAGAGCTCCACAGTCACTGGTTGACTTTAAAAGCAGCATAAAGACCTTTCTTTTTAAGCAAGCCTATTCTGCCTCCACATGATTTTATCTTTGATCTTAGCTGATATCATTATTGATTTTACTTGATTTTATTGATTTTACTTGTTTTATTTTATTTATTTTTTAAGCAAGCCTAATCTGCATCCACATGATTTTATCTTGATCTTAGTCGATATTATTATTGATTTTATTTGATTTTATCACTTGTTTTATTTTGATCTTTGCTTTATTACAATTTGTAGCACTTTGAGATTTTTATTAATGAAAAGTGCATTATAAATGGAATTCATTATTATTATTATTAAGTCGGAAAGACCCGAATCACCCCTGAGGAGCGACAGCGATGTCATGAGGCCAAAGCATGCATGTATTGTGGAAAGCAAGGACATGCAGTAAAAACATGCAGTTTACTGCTAAAAGCCAACACCCGCCAGTAGGTAAGGGGATACTGGTGGGTACAACTTCTCTTTCTCCTAAAAACTTGTCCTTGCCTGTGATTCTCTGTTTGAACTCTGTTAGTCATCCCATGCAGGCATTACTCAACTCTGGTGCAGAACAGAGCCTCATCAGCAGAGATCTAGTGGACAAACTACAGATTCCCACAACCGGTTTGGACCCATCCATTCCTATCACCGCCATCACGGGACAACACATTTCGTCCATCTCTTTGAAAACATTAAAGATTAAATTTGTTGTCTCAGGAAATTACAGGGAGTCTGGTGAGTTTTTTGTTTTTGACTCGCCCACGTCTCAACTCATACTATGATACCCCTGGTTAAAGACTCACAATCCATGTATTAACTGGACAGAGAACAGAATTGAAAGATGGGGGGAGGAGTGTTCTTTAAAATGTCTCCATTCAGCCGTCTCTCCCAGTTCACCTCCTCCATTGGTAAAAGAAAAGATCAACCTAGCCAACGTGCCCATCACTTACCACTCTCTGGTACCGGTTTTCAGCAAACAACAAGCATTATCCTTACCTCGTCACAGACTCTACGACTGCGCAATAGATTTACTTGCTGGTGCTCCACTACCTGCTAGTAGATTGTATAACATCTCAGGCCCTGAGAAGGCGACCATGACAGAGTATATTGAAGAGTCTCTTAAATCTGGTATTATCCGTCCATCCACATCTCCACTTGGGGCAGGTTTTTTCTTCGTCTCAAAGAAAGACAAAACCCTTCATCCGTGTATCGACTATCGGGCTCTGAATCAGATCACTATCAAAAACAAATATCCACTTCCTCTTATTGAATCTGTTTATGAACAGCTACAAGGTGCAACTGTCTTCACAAAGCTTGACCTTCGCAATGCGTATCATCTGGTCCGTATTCGCAAGGGGGACGAATGGAAAACTGCCGTTAAAATACATCTTGGACATTTCGAATACCTGGTCATGCCCTTTGGGTTGACTAAGGCACCGGCAGTTTTCCAAGCTCTTGTTAACGACGTCCTACGGGATTTTCTTCAGGTCTTTGTTTTTGTATACCTAGATGACATCTTGATCTACTCCAAAGATGAGACACAACACACTCGACACGTCGAAGCGGTCCTTCAACGATTATTGGAAAATCAGCTGTTCATTAAAGCCGAGAAGTGTGAGTTCCACAAATCTTCTGTCACCTTCTTGGGATTTATCTTTGAGAGAGGACAAGTAAGGTCTGACCCGGACAAGACTGCAGCTGTGGTGAATTGGCCTGCGCCTTCTAATAGGAAGCAGATACAGCGATTCCTGGGGTTTGCCAACTTTTACAGGCGCTTTATTAGGAACTACAGCAAGGTGGCCATCCCTCTCACATAACTCACCTCTACCCGTGTACAGTTTGCCTGGACTACTGAAGCTGAAACTGCTTTTTCTACCCTGAAACATCTTTTCTCCACGGCTTCTATCTCATCTCATCCAGATGCAGTGGTGGGTACATGAACGGTAGAGTGCGCTAAAGCGCTAATCCGCTTACAGTGGACCTAAACTTTTTGTCAGCGTTTTTGTGGTTTGAACTAACTTTTATAATTCATAAGCGGATTTGTGCTATTTTTATTTAAAATGCAGTACCGCTAATAACTAATTATCTATCAGTAAAAACCAATAAACTTATTTAGAGGCTCTTATTCTGGCTCTGTTGCTGCTAGTTTGACCTTTTTCCCCACCGTAAAGAAGAGCAAAGAGGAGGAGGGTTTGAGGGGGGAGGGAGCAGAGCGAAGAACAGACACGGATCTACCATGTAGCAAATGATGCCGTTGCCTGGGGATCCCAATCAGCAAGGGCCCCGGCCCCGGCCCCCTGCCGCGCTCCTGCCAGTCACCTACATCCCTAACATTGATCCTGCTTGTTTTTTTTGTTTTTTTTTACATATATTTATTGATTTTAACAATAGAACAAGAAATATACAAATATTCAATTACCAATACTTAAACTATAAACCCAGAAAAGACAAAATCAAAATAACATACACACATGGGGAGAGAGGAGAAAAAAAAATAAAATAAAAATAAATAAATAAATAGCAGCAGACCCTCAAAAGACCAACCAGCATACACATCCGTATAGCTCAACATATAACATTATAACAAGTCCTTTTTCCAGCCATCAAGTTGGATATCCTTTTTGCCCAACCAGTTGTAAAAGACAGACCAGATATTCCAAAATGTATCAAGCTTGTTCTTATTAAAATAACTAATTTTCTCAAGTGCAAGGTAAAACGTCATTTGCGTAGTCCATTGTGAGATTCCACATAATGAGTCTTTCTTCCATGAGGATGCAATACAGCGTTTAGCTTCCAAAAAGGAGACATTAAGTAAGGTTCTCAAGTTGTTTGAGATAACAAAGTCATCAGGATAAATATTTAAGATACACATTTTAGGATTTAAAGGAACCTTTTTACCCATCATCTCACTTAACACATTCAATACTTCCTTCCAAAAAGCTAACACTTGAGGACATACCCACATACAATGAAATAAAGAACCTTTTTCGAAACTACATTTAATGCAAGTGTCAGGAATATTAGGATTAAAGTGATGCAATTTAACTGGAGTGATGTATTGTCTAGTCAACCATTTGTATTGTAGTAATTTGGAGTTTGTGTTGGCGGATTGTTTATGAATAGAAGTGCAGGCTCCAGACCACTCCTCACTCGACAGACTATCACCCAAATCTGTTTCCCATGCCTTTAAAATGTTGTCTGAAGATTCTTTAGATTTGTCAGCAAACAGGGAATAGAGACGAGACACCTGACCTCCATCATCTAGGTGTTTTATGATAATATCCTCTAATGAAGACAAAGAGGGTAGATCAAGATTATTTTGTTGCTTGGATAAAATGAAACTCCGGATTTGAAGATATTTATAGAAATGTTTTGTAGGAATATCATATTTGTTTTTAAGTTCCTCGAATGACATAAATACCCTCCCTGAAAAAAGATCAGAAATCTTAGCTAGCCCCTTTGCAGACCAGAGCTCGAAACCTAGGTCTGCTCTACCTGGACCAAAATCCCTGTTTCCAAAAATGGGTGAAAACTGGGATAGATATTGCTTTTCTCCCAAATGGTCAAGTACTTTTTGCCAAATAAGTATTGTATTTTTCAGAAAAGGGTTTTTTGTTTGTTTGATAAGCTTTTTCCTGTCTGATGAATATAAGTATAAGTTTATAGGAATAGAGATCAGTCGTGACTCAATTGTAACCCACGCTGGGGAATGGCTGTTAATAAAGTAAAACATAGCTGCCCTAATCTGAGCTGCCCAGAAATACCATAATAAATTTGGCAATTGTAAGCCTCCTCTGTCATAAGGCAAATATAATAGAGACAATCTCAATCTCGGACGCTTACCATTCCAAATGAAGTTGGAAAAAGCTTTATTTATCTCCTTAAAGAAGGAGGGGGGTGGGGAAAGTGGAATTGATTGAAAAAAGTATAAAAATTTTGGCAATATTGTCATTTTTATAGTATTAACACGACCAATTAAGGAAATGGGTAGTTTGGACCATCTTTCTATTGAATGTATAACTGATTCTATAAGGGGGTTATAATTAGTTGGAATAATATCGTTTATTGTAGGAGTGATTTTAACCCCTAGATAGGTAAAACCTTGTTTTGACGCTACATATGGAGTAGAAACTGGGGGATTGAGGCGTTCTTTTTCTGATAAGTACATTATTTCAGATTTAGTATTATTTATCTTATATCCTGAAAAAACTCCAAAGGACTTAATTAACTCATTTATTGTGGGCATAGTGTCCCCCAACTTAGAGCAAAACAAGATTATGTCGTCTGCATACAGGGCTATACGATGTTCTAAACTCCCTATTCGTATACCATTTATTTTATCATGTTTGCGAATTGCCATAGCTAAAGGCTCGATGGCCAGTGTGAACAACAGAGGAGAAAGGGGGCAGCCTTGCCTTGTCCCACGTTTCAGTTTGAAGGGAGATGAAGTCAGACCATTGGTCAAAATTTCCGCTTGTGGGTTTGAATATATTAACTTTACCCAGCTAAGAAATTTCCCCTTTATACCAAAACGTTCAATAACATCGAACATATATTGCCATTCTATCCTGTCAAAGGCCTTCTCTGCGTCCATTGACAGTATAGCATTGTCTGGGACTTCAGATTTCTCAAAAATTACATTAAACACCCTTCTTATGTTATGAAAACCCTGCCTTCCTTGTACAAAGCCATTTTGATCAGTGTGGACCATCATGGGTAGAAGTGGCTCCAACTTCCTGGCTAAGACTTTACACAAAATTTTAACATCATTGTTAATCAGAGAAATTGGCCTATATGAGCCACATTGAGCTGCAGGTTTACCTGGCTTCAGAAGTAGGGAAATTATAGCTGTATTAAGTAAAGGAGGTAGAGACCCTTTTTCAAAGGCTTCTTTATACATGTCAAGCATGGGAGGAATCAGTTTGGATTGAAATATTTTATATATTTCAATTGGAATTTCATCAGGCCCCGGGCTCTTCCCACCTTTCATACTTGTTATAGCCTCAGACAATAATTGTGTATCAAGCTCAAAATCAAGTGATTTTAAGGATTTATTATCTAGACAAGTAAATTCTAATGAATCCAAGAAAGCAGTTTGTGCTTGGGGAGCTAGGTCTGAGTAGTCTGAGCTATATAGTTTGTAGTAAAAATTTGAAAACGTGTCGTTTATTTTTTTGGGGTCAGATGATAACTCCCCCTCAGCTGTTTCAATTGAGTTTATTGCTTTATCTGATTGTTCCTGTTTAATACGCCAAGCCAACAATTTGCTGGCCTTTTCACCTTGTTCAAAATATGACTGTTTCAATTTCATTAAACTTTTAATTGCCTTATTTGTAGATAGCACGTTGTATTTAGCTCTTAACCTAAGAAGTTCTGTATTTAGTTGGGTTGAAGGATTATTAAATAGTTGTATTTCAATGCTTTTAATAGATTTTTCAAGTTGTTCCAATTCTTGTTTATTAATTTTATGCTTGAAGCTGGTAAAACTAATCATTTGGCCTCTTAAATATGCCTTAAAGGCCTCCCATCTCACAGTTGCTGAGGTTTGGTGAGTGTTCAATTCAAAATACACATCTATTTTTGTTCCAATAAAATTAATGAAATCTGGGTCCCTAAGCCAAATTGATTGTAAACGCCACTTTGGTGAAAAGGAAAGAGTAGGAACCTTAAGGTAGAATGAGATCGGAGCATGATCAGATATTACTATACTATCATACCAACTGGTTGTAATGTGTGAGACCAAATCAGCTGAGACTAGAAAGTAATCGATTCTTGAAAATGTTTGACATGTACAGGAATAGCATGAGAAAGACGACTGATTAGGATGCATATTTCTCCATATATGAACCAAATTGAGATCTTTCATGTAATTGAGTAATTCTTTCCTTGTTTGAGCATGAGAGGTGTCTTTGCCTGTAGATCTATCTAACGTTGGCATGAGCGTACAGTTGAAATCACCTCCAACGATGTTGATCCTGCTTGTTAATGTACATTTAACATAAAAATAATTATAGTTACAATGAAAACGATCATTAAATACGCAATAAAAAAACCGGTCGATTTCTTTATCCCCCTACTAAAAATGGACTATTCCATCTTGACATCTTCCGGGTCAGAGGTGAACTCAGGGGCTAATTCTGTGGCTAGCTGTTTGTGCTGCTGGGTACTTGGATAAATCCGCAGAGAACCCCGCTGTTTCAAGCCAAATTAACGTGGCCGGAGGATTTTATTGAGTGTTTTGTGTCGACCATTCGACGGTGAGTCGTTATTTTTATGTATTTTAGTTACTTTTCATTAAATCTGTTGACTACCTATAGACGCTAACTCTGTGGCTAGCTGGTTGGTTGCTGGGTTACTAATGGATAAATCCGCAGAGAACCCCGCTGTTTCAAGCCAAATTAACGTGGCCGGAGGATTTTATTGTGTGTTTTGTGTCGACCATTCGACGGTGAGTCGTTATTTTTATGTATTTTAGTTACTTTTCATTAAATCTGTTGACTACCTATAGACGCTAACTGTGTCCAGCTGGTTGGTTGTGCTGGGTTACTAATGGATAAATCCGCAGAGAACCCTGCTGTTTCAAGCCAAATTAACGTGGCCGGAGGATTTTATTGTGTGTTTTGTGTCGACCATTCGACGGCGAGTCGTTATTTTTATGTATTTGGGTTACTTTTATGTATAAATGCGGTGGCGACACACCCGTGTATTTGAGATTTAAAAGTGGTTTTAGGGATTAAAAGATCATTCTATTTTTTGTTAATTTCGTGGCCGAATAGAATATATGTACGTAAAGTATTAAATAAATCCTTTGATTTTTGTAATTTCATCCTTTTAGGATCATTTTTGTTACTTTTCAGTTGGCAGTGTAGTGCAAATATTGCATAACGCTGCCGGCTATATATAAATATATATATATATATATATATATATATATATATATATATATATATATATATATATATATATATATATAATATATAAATATATAAATAGCGGATTAGATTAGCTTCCCCTAATTTTCATAAGACATTTGTGCTTTTGAAATTGTGGACCTAAAAAAATTAATAAGCGTTTTAGAAATTGTGGAACAAATTTTTTAATTAGCGTTGCCCACCACTGTCCAGATGTTTCGAAACAATTCATCGCTGAGGTCAACGCCTCTGACGCCGGAGTCGGGGCGGTCCTTTCACAACGATCGCCCGATGATGGGAAACTCCACCCGTGTACCTTCTTCTCCCGTCGCCTGTCATCTGCTGAGGCCAACTACGATGTGGGTGACCGTGAATTGTTGGCCATTAAGCTGGCTTTGGAGGAATGGAGACACTGGTTGGAGGGTTCGGAACTTCCCTTCATCGTCTGGACAGACCACAAGAAGCTGGCCTATCTTCAGGGAGCTAAGAGACTCAACGCCCGACAGGCCAGGTGGTCTTTGTTTTTTGCTCGATTCACTTTCTCGATTTCCTATATTCCAGGATCTTGTAATGTCAAGCAAGATGCCCTTTCTCGACAATTTTCCTCGGTCGAGGGTCCCGAGACTCCGGACGGCATCCTCCTGTCTTGTTGCACGGTGGGTGCTGTGACTTGGCCAATAGAGAAGGACATCTTGGAGGCCCAAAGAACCGAACCTGACCCTGGCTCGGGTCCTTCTGGGAGATTGTTCGTTCCCGCCTCCATGGTGAGCAAAGTTCTGGTCTGGCTCCACACTGCCCGATTCTCCTGTCACCCCGGCATCCGGCGCATGCTCCACCTGACCAAAGCGTCCTTCTGGTGGCCAACTCTTCAGAAGGACGTTAAGGAGTTTGTCTCGGCCTACCCTGTCTACGCTCGGAAAAAACACAACAACCAGCCCCCCGCTAGTCTCCTCCTACCTCTCTCGATCCCCAACCGTCCTTGGTCCCACATCGCCTTGGATTTCATCACCGGTCTCCCAGTCTCCAATGGTAACACTGTCATTTGCACCATTGTTGATCGTTTTTCCAAGTCTGCGCATTTCATACCGCTTCCTAAACTTCCGTCTGCTCTTGAGACTGCCCAGGTCATCACGGAACATGTTTTCCTTCTCCATGGCATACCTCAGGACATTGTGTCTGATCGTGGCCCACAGTTCGTCTCCCAGGTCTGGCGGGGGTTCTGTGTTGCGCTTGGGGCACACGTCAGTCTCTCCTCGGGTTACCACCCACAATCCAACGGGCAGACGGAGAGATGCAACCAGGATCTGGAGGCCATCCTGCGGTGTGTGATCGATTCCAACCCGTCTTCCTGGAGCTAGCATCTTCTGTGGATCAAATACGCCCATAATTCCCAGACCTCGACGGCCACTGGACGGTCTCCAATCGAGGTGGCCTTGGGATTCTCTCCTCCTTTTTTTCCTTCACAGGAGGCTGATGTGGACGTTCCCTCGATCCACCTCCACATCAGATGCTGTCGTCGGGTTTGGCGCCAGACGACGGCGGCTCTGGCGAGGACTTCTGAGCAGAATGAACGTTTTGCTAACAGACACCGCTCCAGGGCTCCCAATTACAGGATAGGCCAGAAAGTATGGCTCTCCACCAAGGACATCACTTTGAAGGACACTCCTCGGAAGCTCTCGCCTAGGTTCATCGGTCCTTTCCCTGTAGTGAAGGTGATCAACAGGTTGACGGTGAGACTCCAGCTCCCGCCATCGATGAGGATACACCCGACCTTCCACGTATCCCACGTCAAGCCCCAGCCCGCGACTGGTCTTCCTCCTTCCCCCCAGATTGATTGACAGCGCTCCTGCTTTCACCGTCAGCCGTCTCCTGAATGTGCGACACCGGGGCCGAGGCGTTCAGTATCTGGTGGATTGGGAGGGTTACGGTCCTGAAAAATGCTCCTGGGTCCCTAGGTCCCGCATTTTGGACCCGGGTCTCATCGCCTCTTTTTTCAGGGCTCACCCTGACAAGAGACTTCGATCGCCGTGAGGCGATCCTTGAGGGGGGAGGGCACTGTGGGATTCCTGGTTTTTCTGTCTGTTTGTCACTCTTCATTCCACAGCCAATCACTCAACTCACCACACCTGCTGCCATTCTGAGGAGGACTGCTGACTCACCTATTTAAGCAGCTGCAAGACACCTCTTCAGCGCTGGGACATCTTCTTCCATTCGGACCCCTTCCATGGGCCTGACTCCTCTGGTCTTCTCTAAGACGTCTTCATCCACGGGTCTCATCCTCTGTGGATTATTACACTGCCCAGCTCACCAGCTCCTCTCTCCAACAGGACTCTCACTCTCCTCCAGAACACCTCCTGCAAAACAAACTGCTCGAGTACTTTTTGTCTGCACTGTAAATAAACTCACTAACCTTTTGCCCTGCCTTGTGTCCTTACTTCCTTGGTCTGCTATTTGGGGTCGACGTTAAAATCAAACCTGATAGCCTTTGCACATTCGGCAGGCCCCCTCACTGTACCTTTTTAAAACCCATCTGAAAACTCATCTCTATGGCCTTCAACCCAACTGAGACTTGATTTTACTTAATTTTTATTTGTATTGATTTTATGTGTTTAAATTGTCATTTTGTTGTGTTTTAAATTGAGTTTTTAGTTCACTATTTTCTTGCGTTTGTAGCTGTTTTTATTCTCTCTTTTATCTTGTTTTTAACTGATGGTCAGAGCACTTTGTTTCAGCTGTGGCTGTGTTAAAATGCTTTATAAATGAAGTTGATGATGATGATGATGATGATGATGATGATGATGATGATGATGATGATGATGATGATGATGATGATGATGATGACTTCATGGGATTGGGGTAATAGCTAAAAGCTGAATTTTTTACACAGTCAACATTTTCAACAATGAACACTATCAAGCAAAACTGGAGAAACCCACTGACCCATGCCCACCTTGAATGCCTCACAGTGGTTGCAACAACAAATTACAAATACAACATGAAAGTCAAGGAGATGCACCACAGCTTCGGCTCATCTCAGTACTAATACATTTTGTTTAAACAGATGATGTGCTGGCTGTGTTTCTTTTTTGTTCATGGGTTGTTTTTTATTTTATTTTATTTGAGTGACTTGGGGTGATATCGCCGCTCTCCCCTTGACTTTGATCTGTCAATATGGCTCTTTTGAAACAAAAGAAATAGTGAGGATCAATGCCCTAGGTCATAGTTTGATGGTTGACTTTGTAGTTGTGTCATCTGATTTGCGGCCGTTTGTTTTGGACACTCTGGTGAAGAGAGGAAAGCTGTCAACTGATCATCATCTGGTAGTGAGTTGGATCAGATGGCAGGGGAAGATGCTAGATAGAACTGGTAGACCCAAACATGTAGTGAGGGTTTACTAAAAACGCCTGGCAGAAAAACTCATCAGAAATATCTTCAACTCAGACCTCTGGGAGAGCTTTAAAGTAGAAATCAAATCAAATCTCAAAAAAACAATATAACAAGAATTTCATTTAGTAAACAACACACTTTTTTCAAGTCAGTAGCTTAAAGAAACATTTTTTTTTACGTTTTTCCTGCTAAATTCCAAAGTCTGGAGATCAGGAAGGAAATTACGCATATTTGAAGGAAATGACGCCTATTTGTCCTCCGCGCTACTTTCTAAATAACACTGAAGCTACAAACCCATCATTACTGTCCTGCTGTCTGGCATTTAAAATGGAAGTAGAAGACTTTTTTGAATCCGAAGAAATAAAGGAACACCTAGTGTGGGTAATGGATTTACAACCATATCAGTTTGAACCTGAACCGACAGATGGATCTCAGAATTCTGACAAGCCCAATGACAGAGTTGGCTACGTGGAATGGTAAGTATAAAAATTATAGCAAATATGTGTCTGAGCTGAACTTTTCTTTAATAAATGAACGTAATTGTGAAATGAGCTGGATTTAAAAATTTGTTTCGCTAGCTACGTCTGATGAAACAAAACGTGCACGCGCAGCACCAGACATGCAGTAGCAGCAAACAGACCTGCATGTACCGGTATTTTAATTTTAGCAGGATAAACTCCTCAAAAAATATATTTGTTAGCTGACTTTTTTTAAGAGTGGTCTCAGTTTAATTTTTGTTAATAAATTATTACAAAGAAGCAGCTTATTTTAGCACGTAAATAACACAGAGCGCGCACCCGTAGACAGCTTTTCCGCTATTCAGCACGAGCTGACTTTCATTAAAATGTAACTACAGAAACGCCTAAAAAAATTTGTTAGCTGACTTTTTTTAAGAGTGTCTCAGTTTAATTTTTGTTAATAAATGATTACAAAGCAGCTTATTTTAGAACGTATATTCATTCAACCTTTATTTATACAGGCTAGCCTCGTTGAGCCACAGGGACTTATTTACAAGAGGGACCTGTTTCACTCACACCCAGGGTCAATTTAGAGTTACCAATCAGCATAACATGCATGTTTTTTGGACTGTGAGAGGAAACCGGAGCACCCGGAGAAAACCCACGCATGCACAGAGAGAACATGCAAACTCCACGCAGGAAGGCCCCCGGACCGGGATTTGAACCGGTGACCTGCTCGCTGAGAGGCAGCAGCTCTACCAGTTGTGCCACCGTGTTGCCAACACGATATAACACCGAGCGCGCACACAGAAAACAGCATTTCCGCTTTTCATCGCGAGCTGACTTTCATTAAAATTTAACTACAGAAACGCCTAAAAAAAATTGTCAGCAAATCAGCAATGTAAAAAAGGTGTTGAGGTAATTATGACCAAATGTAAGTTAATTGTCAGTTTGATGTGATGAAATGTTTTTTGTTTACAATATAAATGAAGCTACACAATACTGTATGAGGGACAACCGTGGCCCGACATACGTCATACCTGGGAGCGAGAGCAGGCGGGGGGAGGAGTGTCAAAAACACCGGATGTGATTTTTTACACTTTGCAAATGCTACATTTGAGTTAGGATGAAATTTTTGACTAGTGAACATTTCTCAACAAGCTTATTTTATGCTTTTCATTAGACTACTATTAGCTTAAAAACACTTTTCATTTCTCCT
>JBBPBX010002510.1:39909-60900 GCA_038048925.1 Garcialebias charrua
CAGTGACTCGATTGTTGAAGTGGCAGCCTTGAGCTGTGGCCGCAAGTTTGACGGTGCTTCTCGCAGTGGCCATCCTCAAACTCGGTGGTGGACACCCCGTGTTATGGAGGCTGTCAATCTGAAGAAGGAGTCTTATCGGTCCTTGGTGGCTGGTGGGGCTCAAAAGGCAGCTGAGGAGTACCAGAGGGACATGTGGTCTGCAGCCTTGGCTGTTGCAAAAACTCAGATATGGGAGGTGTTCGGTGAGGCCTCAAAGAATGAGATTGCGGATACAACTGGTTGAAATGAGTTTCCTCCACAGGGTAGCTGGACTCTCCCTTAGAGATAGGATGAGAAGTTCAGTTATCCGGGAGAGACTCAGAGTAGAATCGCCAAAGCTGGGCACCGCTAATTAAAAAATTAGTTCCACAATTTCTAAAACGCTTATTAATTTTTTTAGGTCCACAATTTCAAAAGCACAAATGTCTTATGAAAATTAGGGGAAGCTAATCTAATCCGCTATTTATATATTTCTATATTATATATATATATATATATATATATATATATATATATATATATATATATATATATATATATATATATATATATATATATATATATATATATATATATATATATATATATATATATATATATATATATATATATATATATATATATATATATATATATATATATATATATATATATATATATATATATATATATATATATATATATATATATATATATATATATATATATATTTATATATAGCCGGCAGCGTTATCAATATTTGCACTACACTGCCAACTGAAAAGTAACAAAAATGATCCTAAAAGGATGAAATTACAAAAATCAAAGGATTTATTTAATACTTTCATTTTCATTTCATTTCATTTCATTTATTTATTTATTTAAGTTAGGACAATGCATATTAATTAACATAACAGCAGTTAGCATCAATGTAAATATGCCGGAGTTAGCACAATAGCTAATTTGCATCCGTTGTCCTAAGGCAGGTAAGAATAAGAAACGTCCCATAAAACAAAAGAGCGGAGAAAAATACAAACATCACCTATAGCACATAACACAACATAAAATTACAATAAAAATATGATGCCATAAGAATAGACAAAGTAATCTACACATGAGTGCACTTCTGATTAGTTTTCAGCCAAAGTTTCAGAGATTTTTTAAAGCTGGAGTAGGTGCCACAGTTCCTGATGGAAACTGGCAGTGTGTTCCATGACTGTGTGCCTCTGATGGACACCACCATTTGGCCAAATTTAGTCCTGCGCCGCTGCACATCACAATCTCCTCTGGTCAGTGCTCTTGTGTTTACTGTACTTGTTTACGTACATATATTCTATTCGGCCACGAAATTAACAAAAAATAGAATGATCTTTTAATCCCTAAAACTACGATTAAATCTCAAATACACGGGTGTGTCGCGACCGCATTTATACATAAAGTAACCCAAATACATGAAAATAACGACTCGCCGTCGAATGGTCAACACAAAAGACACAATAAAATCATCCGGCCACGTTAATTTGGCTTGAAACAGCTGGGTTCTCTACGGATCATTAGTAACCCAGCACAACCAGCCGGCAGACACAGAGTTAGCGTCTATAGGTAGTCAACAGATTTAATGAAAAGTAACTAAAATACATGAAAATAACGACTCACCGTCGAATGGTCATCACAAAACACACAATAAAATCATCCGGCCACGTTAATTTGGCTTGAAACAGCGGGGTTGTCTGCGGATTTATCCAAGTACCCAGCACAACCAGCTAGCCACAGAACTAGCCCTCGAGTTCACGACTGACCCGGAAGTTGTCATCAACATGGAATAGTCCATTTTTAGTAGGGGGATAAAGAAATCGACCGTTTTTTTATTGCGTATTTAATGATCGTTTTCATCGTAACTATAATTATTTTTATGTTAAATGTACATTAACAAGCAGGATCAATGTTAGTGATGTAGGTGACTGCACGGGGCGAGGCGGGGCCGGGGCCACTGCTGAAATGGGACCCCCAGGCATTTACCTACATGGTAGAGCCGAGTCTGTTCTCAGCTCTGCCCCCCTCACCCTCACACCCTTCCTCCTTTCTGCTGTTTACGGTGGGGAAAAATATAAAACAAGCAGCATAAGAGCTTGTAAATAAGTTTATTGGTTTTTACTGATAGATAATTAGTTATTAGCGGTACTGCATTTTAAATAAAAATAGCACAAATCCGCTTATGAATTATAAAAGTTAGTCAATTCACAAAAACGCTGACAAAAAGTTTAGGTCCACTGTAAGCGGAATAGCGCTTTAGCGCTCCCTAGCGTTCATCTGCCCACCTTTGAGAATCGCTGCTCCTCCACATCGAGAGAAGCCAGTTGAGGTGGTTAGGGCATCTGGTAATGATGCCCCCTGGGCGCCTCCCTGGGGAGGTGCTTTGGGCATGTCCGACTGGGAGGAGAGCCCGTGGAAGATCCAGGACACTCTGGAGAGACTACGTCTCTTGGTTGGCCTGAGAACACCTTGTAATCCTCCCAGAAAAGCTGGAAGAGGTGGCTGTGGAAAGAGATGTCTGGACCTCCCTGCTTAAGCTGCCTCCCGCTACCCGACTTCAGAACAAGTGGGTGATAATGGATGAATGGATGGACATACCATATTACAGGAGAGCTCCCTGTTGATGGTGACAAGCTCACACTGCACTCTTATTCTTCTTCTGTTTTAAAGGTGGTGCACTCGGCTCTTCTTCTTCTCTTTCTGTAACATTAACAGCAGTGCCAGCGTGACCAGCTACAGTAATAACAGTCTACAGGCAACTTTTTTTTTTATCATTCATAAAATGCTAAAATCGGAGACATTTTCAGGGACAGCTTTAGCAGGGGACAGGTCGTCCAAAATGGGGACTGTACCCAGAAAGCAGGGATGTCTAGTCACCCTACTTTTGGTGCAAATTGAGGCACTTCCTGCAGGAATATACTAATATTTATATTAGAAGAAAAACATATAATACCAAACTAACATCAATTCAAAAGTTTAATATATAACATTAGCATAAACCTATATAAATTATTTTATGACTCGAGTTGTTTTAAGTCAGCTGCAATTCACTTTGGTGTTAGCAATCCGGTCAGCAAACTGCAACAGGTCAGGTTTTAATTTTATAATCTTTCTACAGAGCGTCACTTCAAAAGATCTGAACTTTTCATTTAAGAGGCGTAAAGTTGCCCTTTTCTGTTCATCTGTATTGTCAAAGGTTCTCGCTCAAAGCTTTTTGTGAAGCCGTAAAGTCAGGCCTGCAGCTGCTATCTACAATTGTGCTACCCTTTGCTTCCTTTCCCCCATCTCCCTCTCCTTGTCACTAGCTATCATTGTCAAAGTCCAGCTGTGCTGCTTACGCTGGGAGCTGTCACAGAGATGTGTCACCACGACGTGATGCTTCACACACTCAGCGACAAAACCGCCAGCCATTACTCACACGGTGGCACCAACAAGTCTTCTTTGCACTCATGCAGATTTAGACAAGACCATATGGGCATATCAGCCATTACCTGCGGACACATTATTTAACCCACTGGTTAGTTTTTATATGACAGGACAGCCCTGAATTAACAGCAAATGTACCCTTTTTTGCTCTGTTTTGAGTAGCAGTTTTTCCAGGTTTAAATTTATTCAAAAAAATGTTCTGTCACTTGATTGTTTTTGTTGGTTTGTATTTATTAAAAAGCTATGCTGTTTGTTTGCTAATGACTTTTTGGCAAGCTTACTTAAAGTTTATTGCAGTCTCAGCTTTGCTATAAATTGTCATAACTTACCTTGTGTTATTTCCAGCAGCAGAGGAGATCAATGTGACCTGAAAGGACAGTTCAGGCAGGATAGTATTACTTTTGCAAGTACTGTGACAGCACAAATAGTTATAATAATAAAACATAGCATTGTTGACAAAACGTTCATTGCATCTTCCTTTGTAAAACTGTATATATATATATTTAAAAAAATAAGTAAAACATATACACATTTCCCTGTGTAGTTCTCAGAGAATCTTGTGATTTATTAGCCCAGCAGACTATAATGTCAGCATGTTGCATGTTTGCAATTTAAACTGTTTTTCATTACAACAATATAACCAAGAATGTTGTGTATGGATGTTTTGCAATGAACGTTGCATTTCTTTTTTCAAAGCCAGGCAAATAGTTGGCAACAGAAACTGGGACATGTTCCAGTGCAGAAGTTTGTTTTACATTATCCTCTCCACTACAGTGATGACAGACTCAAAAGGAATGGATGCAAAGTAGGATTCTTTGAGTTTGAGGCACCATTTCAATGCTGCTCCATAGTAATTTTCCAGACGGTACACAGTTGAGATAAAGGTGAAACACTTTGTAATTGTAATCTTATTGCCAAAGTAGCTTAAGACATGGGGTAGGGGAGTGGGGTAAGATGAGCCTGTGGGTACGATGACCCACCCCCTATATCTTTGCAAATATAGTTGTCTTTGATCATGTGACCCCACCTGCATTTGTCAGCCATTATTGCTAACAGACAGTGAAATGCAGGAGCACATGGGAACAGTGGTAAGATTTTTATCCACAAAAGCACTTTTACCATGTCTAAGTAAAATTTAGATTTTGTGTATAATGAATGTTACATCAGGATTCATTTATTTTAGTTTAGTTTTGTGCATGGTACGTGTTGGTAGTTTCCCAGCCTATAAAATCTTGTAAACGATTTTGCTAAATAATTAGCTGTACTAGCTAAACTGTACCATTTTTTCAAAGTTGTGGCTTTGGGGCCAAGTGAGCCAAAGGCCATGGGTTAAACTGAACCACTGGCTCAACTTACCCCCATAGATATCTTATGGTAAAATAGTTTGCTTGTCGTATTTTACACATTTTAGAAGAGATATTATGCCAATAATCTACAAGAGAAAAACACCGTTACTGTTCATTGAGCATAAGGCTCTGAACAGCAACTGTTCTACCATCATGCATTCATTCAACCTTTATTTATACAGGTTAGTCCCATTGAGCCTCGGGGACTCAATTACTAGAGAGACTTGTTTTTTTTAAACAAAGAATGATGACAACAGTAGACAATAAAGACAGCATCAAGACAATCATTAAAGAAAGCATGTAAACTGAGAAGAATAAATGAAAGAAGAATGAAAGAAAATGGCATTAAAAACTAAACAAAAAACAGCTATCGGTACTACTTCTTACTACTGCTACTACTAATTCTTACTGCTACTGCTACTTCTTACTACTACAACTACTACTACTTATTACTACTTCTTGATAACCACAAGGCTCACATTTCTCTCTTTTTTTTCTTCCCTTGTCCTGTTTGGCATCGTGGTGCTCAGAATTATTGTCTGAGTGTCAAGATTAAGCCCAACAGATTTACTTTGACAAGAAGGGCATTATGGCTGGCCTTAATGCTCCACTTTATATATATAAATAAAACTTTATAAAAATTTGCTTTGGGTTTGTGTAATAATATATAGGCGCTTCTCAGTTTACTGACTTACCTATATTTTAGATGTAAATTGGCAGTGTTTAGATTGACACAAAAATACATAATTAATTAAACGAGTTCTTTCTTTTTCAGTTTAATACCAATAAATCTGTGCCTTGGAGGTGATATGTAAAGACATGAAATGTTAACTTATGTTGGTACAGCAGGACTGAACCATTTATTTAACAGAATCATAAATTACATCACAACATATGTACATGGTTGAGTGATCAGGTTTCCTGTAATTTACTTCAGCACAGATTTTTTACGCATCCGTAATTTCATAGGAACAACAGAACACAAGTTATGGGTGTGCCAAGATGGTGTAGTGGCAGGGCTTTTGACTTGGGACCCGAAGGACGCGGGTTCGCGTCCCGGCCACTACACACCTTGGGGTGTCTATGAGTGCACATCTAATTCTCCAGCTCCCCGGGCGCTCTCTATGGCTGCTCACTGCACCACCTGGTAGGTGGTTGGGTTAAATGCAGAGGCGAATTTCGTCTGTGTATGGGAAACATACGCAGATGACAGGAAAAGACATTATTATTATTATTATTATTATTAACTCATACTCTGCTGGCACAATAAACTTAAAGTTTAGTTAACTGGCAAAAGATATAAAGTTTCAGGGAAGAGAAAATGGAGGATGAAAGAAAATGGAGGATGTGGAGAGGTATTATCTTGATGTGTTTTAACCAGGAAAAGCACACTCTTCGTCGGCTTCAGCTAGAACTTGCTTCTTCCATCTTCGAAACATCTCCAGACTTCGCCCATCCCTAACTTTTTCCGATGCTGAGAAGCTCGTCCATGCTTTTGTCTCCTCCAGGCTCGACTACTGCAACTCCCTGTTTATTGGAATCCCTGGCAAAAACCTTCAGAAACTTCAATATATTCAAAACAGTGCAGCAAGGATCTTGTTGAGAGTTCGTAAATTTGAACATATTACGCCCATTCTCCATAACCTTCATTGGCTTCCTGTCACCTACAGAATTCAGTACAAAACTGCTCTCATTACACATCAATGCTTACACGGAACTTCACCAGATTATCTGAAGGATATTCTTATTCCATACTCATCCACCCGTTCGCTGCGGTCACAGAACAGCAATCTCCTTCACATTCCGAGAACCAAATTAAGGACCATGGGAGACCGGGCTTTCAGTGTGGCTGCCCCCCGCCTGTGGAACTCTCTTCCTGACTGTCTAAGAGCCCCACAGTCTGTGGTTGACTTTAAGAGCGGCTTGAAGACCTTTCTTTTCGACCAAGCATACTCTACCTCCTCATGATTCTACTTTTGATCTTAGCTGATATTGTTATTGATTTTAATTGTTTTATTTGTTTATTGTCATTTAATTCTGTTGCTCCTTGTAGCACTTTGAGATTTTCATTAATGAAAAGTGCGTTATAAATTGGATTCATTATTATTATTATTATTATTAGTACGCTCAGCTTTGCCGGAGCCTTTATGTCCCACTGTAAATCTGGAATCCTGTTGACACTTCTTCTCGGGACTTGTAAAGAAGAATACACTTCTAAAAATGTTCCAGTAATCATTTCTGAACAACAATAATGTCAAGTTTATCCACTAACCTAAAATCACCTCCTGTTGTCCTACAAATCCCCTTTCCCTGGGGCTTTCTTTCCACACTGTAAGTAAATATTTTTAATTTTTAACCCAATCTCCTGTGAATTATTCTGGATTTTGGTACTCTGAACTCTGATTAAAAACATTAATTGCATTAAAAATGTCACTGTCTCTATTCTAAAATTTTGCATGAGATATCACAGAATGCTAGTATTAAAATTTACCCAAAGCGGCTATGACTCTCATCATAAGAAGATACTTTAGTTTAAAACTCTACAGGTGAAATATGAAAGGCGAAAATAAATTATTCAAAGATTAATAGTCCTTTACTGAGGAATGCAGTGGGTTCTGGGTTGTGCATTGATAAAGCATGATAGGCTGTGAAGAGCTTTGATCATCTGCAAACCATTAAAGTTGAGGTTGTAGGGGCACCATATTGGGGATATTGGTAAAGTGTAGAGGTGTGTGGTAGCTGAGTATCCATGACATGTGTAAAGGATTATGAGGAGGTCAATATTAATACTGACCTCTTTACCTTAATTAATTTACTTATTCAGATTGAATAGTAATTTCACGGATTCTTTTCTTTTTCAGTTTACCCAATATTTCTGTGATCTTTATGATGGATAAATAAACAGAGCTATAGAGTGACAATGGACACGTTAACTTAGTTGGTATGCCAGGCGACACTACCATTTATTTAAAATAAATCACTAAATTAACACCATTACACTTGATTGATATGATTTCACTTTCTTTCAATTTAATACGTCAGCACACTTAAATTTAACACAACAGACTTCAATACTGGATGTTAAACATATTTAGTCTGAGGGCTCTTTAGCTTAAAATAGTTTCCAGCTTAGAATTGAGGGAAAGGAGAGGAGGAAAGATTTAAGAAGAATTGGGAGGTTAAGAGAGGAAGTTTATCTTGCATTTATGAAACCAGATGACACTCTTCCATACGCGTCCAGCTAAGATATCATCACACCTCCAGCAAGCAAACAGCGGCTCCTTTACCTTAAGACGTCCGCCTCGGTTCTGGTAAAGAGCTGTGATCAGCCTTGGACTGACGAGTCGTCGGTCCCGCAAGTCCAAGCTGGACTCCACACGTGTTTACCTTGTCGGTGTCGGTGATACTCGCTTTCGTCGGCAGAAGCCGTGGCAGTCGTGGTTTTTGGCTCAAGATAACTTATTCCAGGAAGGAATAACAAAGTTTTGAGCTTACGCTCATTCGACGTGGACTCATAACAGCAGGTTATCAGTCCTTAGCTGAAGACGAAGGTCGTTAGCTCTTGACCAAACGTACCCCAGCTCTTTGGGAAAGGTTCACATCTCTTTGAAGTTCCCAGAAACTCTCAGGAACCTTCTGGTTCCTTCCAAACTCTTGCAGACTTTCTAGCGTTCAGCAAAACTTAGAACTTAAAAAAGATCATGAGATGAGAGATGAGACTTGTGTCTCTTTCATTGGTCCACGGACCAGTTGAGCAGTTCACTTATGTTATCACGACCCAAGGTTACAGCCAGAGCAGAGGGAGATTTGTTTAGGAAAAGACAGATAAAGCTGGAGCCTTGCTCATGAAAAACAACGGATTAACTGTCTTCTGACTTTCTAAACAAAACCATCGGGTCTATGTGACCCGAGACTTCAACTTTAACACAGCAGGAGTGACACAGTAATGTTTCTTACAGAATAACACAGCTTAAAAGCACACATCATGAAAATGACAAAAGTTATTCTTTTGATCACATTAGAATAAAATCAAAGATAGAAATAGTCTCTTTTGGTGACTATATTCTCAGATTACAACTAATGGAATTGATTTGTAGTAAATGTCTTGCTTTACTGAGAGGTCAGTAAGGGTCATCTTTGGAACAGTTCAAAAATACACAGGTGTTTAAAAAGTGGACAGCAACAATTGTTTTCATAATCAGCATGTAGAGGGGATCCCTCGATTGACGCAGAGGAGGCGACCCTTGGATGAAGGTTGAAGACCAAGCGTTGGAGCTGCAGGTCCCCACATCGAAGGTTGTTGGCTGGTTGGTTTCCAGTCAGTGCCACTCTGGTTCTATGTGTCATGCAATTATGTGGTTTTTTAGGTGGGCTTATGATTGGGATTTTACATTAGGCCCTACCTATATGCACCTGGTATGTAAGCTATCATGGTTTAGATCAGCTACAATTACCAATTAAGGGGTGGATCAATTCTGTAAAATTAGATATAGGGATCGTACCTATGAAATTTTGGAGGGCTTCTGTAACGAAGGCCTCTAATTCCAAACTATTCCTCCATTCATTACTTAGTTTAGGTTAAACTAAAATAAAAATGAAATATAGTTTGATCTAAATGTCTGTTGTCTTTTAGACGAACGACGCAAGATTTGGTATTCCTAGATAAATTTTGAAGTCTATGGCGAGACTCATCAAAATGAATAGATAATCTAGAATAGAAACGATCGAATCGGTTCAATTTAGAAATTGTGAGACCAGTGTAGTTTATGGTACCTTGAGTAGCTTTAAACTACATTGACTCTTCAACGATTGAGATTTAACAAAACGAACTGCATGTTGGCATAGTTAAATCCATATCATTCATTAACCAATGTTAATACAAAACCTTTTTGGCTGGGAGTGTTCAGAACCAAACAATATCTCAACTAATGACAACAGTAATGACTAAACAACAAGGAAACAACGTTTCACTGCTTCGACACACTCTTGTCGTCAGATTCCAAAGTGCAACACACAAGAAAAACGGGTCTCAACTTTATGACCGAGGTCAAATTAAATCTCGTGGATTTAAACAGTTGTTAAGGTTAGTTTTTTGTTGTGGGTTTTAGGCTTAGCGTTTCTAAGTTCAAGTTGGACAATGCGACTTATAGGGTGGGAAAGTACGGTAGTTTAAACCTGATTAGTTTATTTACTAACTTGTGTTTGGACGACCTTATTATCCCATGAAGTCGGTGAGTTTGTGAGATCTTTGTCTTTTGTGGAGTCATTGAACGCCTTGTAAGGTTTGATCTGATTTCGATGTACCCATTTAGCAATTGGCTCTTTGCGGCCTTTGCTGATTTTGATTTCGTAGACGACTGAGGACACTTTGTCTGTTATCAGATGAGGTCCAGTCCACCTGGGCATTAGTTTGCGGGCGAGAGTTCCGGTCTCGGACCCTCCTTTCCCGGTTGCTGGGGCGAACGTATAGTACCAGACTCTGTCTCCCACTTGGAGTTCATTGTGAGAGGCCTTCTGGTCATAGTACGCCTTACGTCCTTCAGCGGATCTTTCCAGGTTTTTCTGGGCGAAAGCAAAAGTGTTTCTGAGGTGTACATTCAAATCTTTGTCTTTGGCATGGCCTAACATCACCCCCCTTTGGTCATGGGGGACCACGAGCACAGGTGAGGACGTCCGTCCATGGGCACAAGTTAGGATGCCACCGTTTAGTTTAAGCTGTTCGCGCAGCTGAGAGAAGATGGTACACAGGAATCGTTTAGGTTTCGGCCAACGTATCTTCTTACGTTTACCTCTTTCCGTGTAATTCAGGTGTGTCACAACCGTCGGTGCAGTCGCAGGTGCGTCTGATTGTACAGACTGCGACGGGTCACTGTCGTTGTGTATGTCTTCCCACGTCTTGACTGAAGAAAGGCTCTTTGAGTCTGTAAAGACTATGTCATTTCTGACTAGTTCTAGACACAAATGTCCCTGAACCAAGGTTTGATCGAAAGCTTGGTTGATAGCCGATTTACCTGTCCCAGGGGACAGTACAGCAACCTCGGTGTGGGGTCCTTGGATCTCAACACCTTTCTCTACCTGTGTTAGGTAATGTGAGTTTGCCCCCTTCTTGTCTGATGAGGGGTCCTCGTAATCTGCAACGATGATGTCCAAGTGACTGTCAACGTTTGGATGACTGTCATTTTCTGGACTCAGATGCCCTTGAACCAAGGTTTCATCGAAAGCTTGGTTGATTGCCGAATTACCTGTCCCAGAGGACAGTACAGCGTCTTCGGTGTGGGATCCTTGGATCTCAACACCTTTCACTACCTGTGGTAGGCAGTGGTCAGGGAGTGCTGAATGTGTCAGCTCACAGAGGAGGTTCTCTTGTTGGGCCAGAGTTTGGTCCAACTTTTGGGTCTCTTCTGTCTCACCTGTAGTTGAAGGTTCACTTACCGGGCTCTCGTCCTCGGATGAGCAGTCCCTTGTGTCCTCTGCGGTACCTGCGGTTAGGCAGTCTGTATCACAACTAGGAGGCACTTTTATTGGCAGGGGTTTTCTCACTGTGCTCCACATTTTCTGTTGACCATAATCTACAATCGCGCCGAAGCGGTTTATAAAATCTTGGCCAACCAAAAATGGGAATGAGTCAAGTTTAGACACGTACACCGGGTGGCGTAGTGTCATTTCGCCAATCTGCATGTGAACCATAGCCATAGCTGTTAGGGTTGTTCTCGTCTCTGCGAGACCCTGTAGCTCAATAGCACATTTCTCAAAGGGTATTTGCCTGTCAACACCGTTAGCGGCGGTCCTCAGCTCCTCGAACAGCTTGGCCGACATAATAGTTATATCAGAACTGCCATCCAGGAGGGCTTCACGCTCAAGGACACCTTCCAGTGTGATAGGCAGGTAAGCTTTCTTAGCCACCCCCCTTTGTATAAAGTTACACAGAAACCTCACAGGTCTTGGCCCACGTTTCTGTTCACGTGTGACTCTGTCTGTGTAATCTTGTTACTGTCAGCATCTTGTTGGCTGTCAGCATCATGACCTTCAGGATGTTGTTGTGTGTCAGCAATTGGTTTGCTGTCAACATCCATGGCAATGTTGGTAGTAGTGTGCGCTGAGTTATTTGTGTGCTCTGAGTCTTTGTGAAAGACAGTGCTACACATCGCTCCAGGTTGGTCAATGTTGATAGTGTCATTATCAATGATAACGCCACTCATTGTATCAGGTTGGTCAAGCACAGTAACATTCAAATCTACTGACAAACTACTTACTTCCTCTGTCTCTTCCGAGCATAGAGGTGTTGGGCCATTATTCCGGGACATTCGTGACTCTTTGCCTGTCTCGAACTGTTCTGTTCGAGGCGCGGGAGGTGCAGTTCCAAGGCTCGGGGGTTTCTGTTGGGACCACGCATAGTTACATGAGTATAGGTCCTCATACTTCAATTTCTTTTGAAGTCCACCCACCGATGGACCTTGGTTTTCACCCACCTGGTTCGATCTGAACCGTTGTGGGTCTCTTAGAGAGTGAACACCTACCTTTTGTGGTTCGTTGCTTGTCTCAGACTTTTCAATCTGAGGTGCTTTAGGGGCGGGGCTCCCTTTAAACCATTTTGAGTCACTGTTCCAGCTGGTACCAACATTTCATTGTATGTTAGTTTGAAAATCTTGTTCATTCTTGCTAGTATCATCCAACTCTTTTAACAATCGACGTATGTCCTCTACCTCTTCCGAGGTCAGAGGGCCTTTGAGACGACGGTGTATCAATTCAATCTTTGCTTTGCGCAGCTGGTTATTTGTGTGCGCTGAGTTATCAAAGACAATGTCACGCATTGTACCAGTTCGGTCATCCTCTGTATCATTCAAGTTTTCAAACAACCAACTTATGTCCACTATCTCCTCAGAGCTTAGAGGTATGTTGCCTTTTTTCTGGAACTTCTGTGATTTTTTGCCGGTCTTGGACTGTTCCGTTCGAGGGGCAGGAGGGGCTTGTCCTTGAACTGGGGGTTCCTGTTCGGACCCCCTTTTGTGATATGGTATACTTTTGTGACCATCTTTCTTATCTCTAGGACGTGCGCCCCCCTTTTGAAATCGTTTTCCGTACTCTGGGTCTTGTCTGAGCCACTGCGGTTCATAGTCCCAGCGGGCATCAACATGTCGTGGTTTGTTAGTTTGAAAAACATGTTTTTTTCTCGCCTTTTTTAGGAGAGGGAGTTGAAGAACTTGTCCCTTCCAGCTCCAGCGAGTGGGATTTGACCGCTTCACCTGGGGACACCTGTAAGGGTGTTTTGGTTTGCATGTTAGCTTCAAAGACATTCACAGCACACTGTTTTATTTCTTCCATGGTTTGCGTTTTTGCATTAACCACGGTGAGCAACGGAAATCGTATCTCATAGCCGAGATGTAAGAAGAAAGACCACTTACAGTACTCATCTTCTTCCATGCCTGGTGTATATTTGTCGGCAAAACGAGCTTTAAGAAACCTGTCGTAAAACGTCAAAGGATGTTCACCTGCTTCTTGCCGCACGTACCTGTCAACTGAGCAGTCACCACCTCGGCTCGTTCTAAGCCATTGTGGGGCCCTGATGGAGTGGACCCTCTCACTTGTTTCACCCTGTTTAACGTCCATTATTGTATTGATTTTGTGTGAAAAAAATCAAAAGATTGTTCTCATGTTAGTGTTTGCAAATAAATATTCACTTTTAATGTAGCACTGAGTCAAATAAACTAATCAGCTGAGGTTTACGCGTTTCACTGTGTAATAAGTATTCATAGGTACCTTTTTTCAGGTTTTTACCCTCAATGAACTTTGTAAAAGTTAAATGCACTCTTGCAGTGTTAACTTTAAAATAGAACTTACGTTCAAACAACAGTTACTAACTAACCCAAGCAGCCTGATTTCCGTTTTTTCTTACTCAAACGCTTATAAAAGAGGGCTGACTTAAATGCAATGACTTCACTAAAATGTGACAGGATGCTGCTTGAGCATGCCTTTAAAAAGATGTCTTGCAGTCTCAGTGAAACTGATTTTGTACTGCATTTGACAGTTATCAGGAGTGAAAAAGGACGTTCTGTTCGTTATTTTAAACAATTTTTTATTTAAAATAAACGAGTGTTCGTGCGCTCAGCATAACAGTACAGTAATGATGTTCCTTCAAATAAAAATCAGTGATTTTTATCAATTTGTTGTCTTGTGACATGTTCAAATCTGGTCTGCTTTCTTTGCTTCTTTGGAGTGAAAAATGTACTTTCGTTTGTTATTTTAAACTTTTCATTTAAAATAAACTGGAGTCATTAATTTTACACAGAAAAACGTTAAAAATGCAATTTTTAACTAAAAGTGTACAGATGTACAACAATTCTGTTTAAAATTCAGAGATGTGAAGAGCTTAATGTGGAAATGCTCTGTTCTCCATCATTTTTTTAAATTTTTTTTAATGTAATTTGAAAATCAAATAAAAAATGCTTTTTTGAGTGTTATTTTAAATCTCTTCAGTATTTAAAATGAGCATAAATTGTTTGTCTGTACCTCTGTTATTCTAAAATTTGTATTTAGAATAAACAGGAGTTATTGTTTGTGTACAGAACAATTTTAAAAGCTGGTAATTCACCATAAAAATGCTGACTTTTTTATGATGTTTTTAAACTTTCAGTGAAATCTCCGTTTGTTCTGTGAGAATGAACTGCTTGTCACCCAAATTGCAGCTGGAAATGACGACACAAATAGGCGGGTCGACGTAGCGCGTCACCAGCTCTGCTGAGCGAGGCGGAGCTCGCTACACAGACACGTGACGTCAACCAATCAATCACAGCGCTTGTAGTTCATTCCCAAGCATTCATGGTGAACGTAGTTTCTTACCTTCGACCAATGCAGTACCGGAAATGACGACAAAGTGGGTTGTTCGCAACAGCGTGCGTTCCCAAATCAGCGAATCAGCGTTCGCTACGAGAGTGATTGACAGTTCACAGCTCTCGTTCATCCAATCACAGCTCATAAACAAAACGTGTGGGACACGTAGCCTGTAACGTTACTTTAGCACAACAAAACACAACCTTATAGACTCTTATACAACTCAAACGCTTCAAATTAACTTCCCAAAATTCTGAAACGTGGCAATCACATTTAAAACAGGCACAACTTAGCTACGCGTAGTAACCCAGCACTGCAGCTGTTGAACAAACACGGACTCTCTCGGAGCGCGTCAAGGTCGGTTCTGGTCCACTTTTTCATGGAGCAGAAATCGGGTCTGAACAGAACCACTATCCGACACGTTCTAACAGTAATATGCTTCTATGACCTGCTCTAACATGTAAAATACCACACACAGCAATCTTGTAGATGTTAAAGTAGCTTTCAGGTTCTATGACTCGGCGGTCAAACAAAGCTTTGTACAGGAGTCTGCGCGTGAACTGGACCGAACGGAACCAGAACCCCCCCACAGACCACGGGCTGACAAACTTCACCTAAAAGCTTCCAACAGCGTGTTAAGGAGTTGAACAATAACAATCTCTCAGCTTCAAATGATAAAAACATGCAGAATCTGCCTGTCTTGAACACTTCCAGCCAAAATTATTATCCTCAGAGTTTAAAACTTGGATCCTAATATGCAAACATGACGTTACAGTTCATGAGAGACCACATATTTATCAATAAACTTTTAGAAAACACGTACGAGGGCCACCAGATGTAAAGGATTATGAGGAGGTCAGTATTAATACTGACCTCTTTACCTTAATTAATTTACTTACACTTGATTGATATGATTTCACTTTCTTTCAATTTAATACGTCAGCACACTTAAATTTAACACAACAGACTTCAATACTGGATGTTAAACATATTTAGTCTGAGGGCTCTTTAGCTTAAAATAGTTTCCAGCTTAGAATTGAGGGAAAGGAGAGGAGGAAAGATTTAAGAAGAATTGGGAGGTTAAGAGAGGAAGTTTATCTTGCATTTATGAAACCAGATGACACTCTTCCATACGCGTCCAGCTAAGATATCATCACACCTCCAGCAAGCAAACAGCGGCTCCTTTACCTTAAGACGTCCGCCTCGGTTCTGGTAAAGAGCTGTGATCAGCCTTGGACTGACGAGTCGTCGGTCCCGCAAGTCCAAGCTGGACTCCACACGTGTTTACCTTGTCGGTGTCGGTGATACTCGCTTTCGTCGGCAGAAGCCGTGGCAGTCGTGGTTTTTGGCTCAAGATAACTTATTCCAGGAAGGAATAACAAAGTTTTGAGCTTACGCTCATTCGACGTGGACTCATAACAGCAGGTTATCAGTCCTTAGCTGAAGACGAAGGTCGTTAGCTCTTGACCAAACGTACCCCAGCTCTTTGGGAAAGGTTCACATCTCTTTGAAGTTCCCAGAAACTCTCAGGAACCTTCTGGTTCCTTCCAAACTCTTGCAGACTCTCTAGCGTTCAGCAAAACTTAGAACTTAAAAAAGATCATGAGATGAGAGATGAGACTTGTGTCTCTTTCATTGGTCCACGGACCAGTTGAGCAGTTCACTTGTGTTATCACGACCCAAGGTTACAGCCAGAGCAGAGGGAGATTTGTTTAGGAAAAGACAGATAAAGCTGGAGCCCTGCTCATGAAAAACAACGGATTAACTGTCTTCTGACTTTCTAAACAAAACCATCGGGTCTATGTGACCCGAGACTTCAACTTTAACACAGCAGGAGTGACACAGTAATGTTTCTTACAGAATAACACAGCTTAAAAGCACACATCATGAAAATGACAAAAGTTATTCTTTTGATCACATTAGAATAAAATCAAAGATAGAAATAGTCTCTTTTGGTGACTATATTCTCAGATTACAACTAATGGAATTGATTTGTAGTAAATGTCTTGCTTTACTGAGAGGTCAGTAAGGGTCATCTTTGGAACAGTTCAAAAATACACAGGTGTTAAAAAGTGGACACGTCATGCCCACTACACATGGATGACAGATCTTGGTTGTTGAGAGTTTGAACTCTGACCACACTGCCTCATCTTTATACAATGATCATGCCACAACTACCATACTTTCCACCCTTTAAGTTGCTCCGCCCTATATGTCACATCAGTCCAATTATGTCCTATAAAGTGGAAAAATTCATAAACGTGTCGCACCTCCGTATACATCGCATCTATCATGCGCCACCGCTGACGTGTCGCGTATGTTACGCGTCACCGCAAATGGCCACAGGAGCGTGCATGGTAGGACTTTAACAAGATTAACACTTAAAAACAATGATTTGTTTGCTGAAAATTATAGCAAAGATGTGTCTGAGCTGAACTTTTCCTTAATAAATGCACGTAATGGTCAAATCAGCTGAATTAAAAAAAATAGTTTCGCTACGTCGGTGCTGCGAAGCGTGCATGCACAGCGAGCGGATACGCTTTATTTCTTTAAAATTCAACAAGATAAACACCTAAAAATATATATATTTGTTTGCTGATATTATAGTAAAAGTGTTTCTAAGCTTAACTCTTTCTTAATAAATGCATGTAATGTAGGTCAAATCAGTTGGATATAAATTGTTTCGCTTTGACGGTATTCCAAACAGTCGTGCGCGCTGCGAAAATGAATTATAAATCAATTGAATTTTCGCTCAAACATCTCCTAAAGCTAATCAGTTGTAAATGTCCATCCAGTGATTACTTTTTGTAAGTTTCATCAAAATCTGTCCTGTGGTTCATGAGCTGTTTCGCTAACAAACACAGTGGTAACAGTAGTTCAGACCTCCAGAGAGCAGGAAGCCGTGCTGCGACAGAGTGAGTCCGAGCAAAGGAGGCTTTTGTCGGACACATGAGCTGGGAACGGTTGGTGGACTCTCTGGAAGTGTCAGAGCTCCAGAGAGCAGGAGGCCGGGCTGCGACAGAGTGAATCCGACCAGATGAGTCTGCTGTCGGACACATGAGCTGGGAACGGTCGGTGGACCCTAGCGGCCGAAAGTGGTACTGCTCCATTTTTTTCGTCAGAATGAATGGAAACGGTCATATCTCAGCCAAAAATTGGTCTAAAAAATATGGGGGGAAAATCCCTAAATATGTCACTTTTCCCTATAAGTCGTAGGACATGCAAATTAGTTAGAAAACTGTGACTTATAGGTCGGAAAATACGGTACTCATTGCAGTAGCGTTGTGCTAATGTGGCATAATCTTCTAATGTGTAGCTGCATCTTGGTGTGGTTTGAGAGATCTTTACCTATGAGGGGTTTGATCATAGGAGTACTGTAAATGGTAGTACCACTGTGGGTATGTGCTGTTGTATATGGAGCATGGTGAGGATGTACAAAGTAGGAGAGCATTATGAGGACCTGTAAAACAATAAGAAAAAACATTCCTGATGAGCCCCAAGAGAACATTGTAGCCGTTTTTGCACTGCACAGCCCTCCCCAGCCCCGTTCATCCCAGGTTGCCCCTGAGCCCAGCCTGGCCCGCCCCTGCTCAATTCACATTGTGCAGAGATTATTATTAGTCATGGGCGTAGCCAAAATTTTATGAGGGGCGTTTCCTTTATAGGAAAAGTGGACTCCTACAAAAAGCAACACGCATCGGTGGTTCACTGGTAGCCCGTCAGGTTGCCACTCTAAACTATCTCGACTCGGGTTCGATCCTCACTTGGTTGAACTTATTTTACATTTGTCTTTCATTGGATAAAAAAAGGAGTTTGTGTTAACCACAGGCAAACTCCTTTTTTTATCCAATAAAAGACAAACGTAAAATAAGTTCAACCAAGTGTGTCATGATCAGCTGTTTAATGTTTGAAGCCACGTGCAGAAAAACAGACTGGCTCACGAATGTAAAATGAATAATCCGCTCATTCTCAATCAGTTCATCTGGACAGTTTCTTTTTAGTAGAAACGTTTCACCCTCACTCCAGAGGGCTTCGTCAGTCAGAGCAGTCCAAAGCAAACTGAAGCTACCCCACCAAGTAAACAACTTAAGTGGACCAACCAGTTTGCTGTAGCCAAGATGGTTTCTGGGGGCTTGTCCCTCGTCGACTCCTCCCAGGCAGGCAGACATGTCCAAAGTGGTTCAAGACCAGAAAGTTCATTCTCAATAGTCCAGGTATCAAATCCGCTCATTCTCAATCAGTTCATCTGGACAGTTTCTTTTTAGTAGAAACGTTTCACCCTCACTCCAGAGGGCTTCGTCAGTCAGAGCAGCAAAATGAATAATGATTTATATAACAAAAATAATAATGCTGATGGAACAAAAACACTTCCTGAGAGGAGAGGAGATGAGCAGATCACACACTGTGGAAAGACAAAGCCCCGGTGCTCAAGGAGTGAACACACAGAGTTTAAATACAGACACAAACGAGACAGTGAGGAGCACCTGGGGTGATTACAACGAGGATCAGCTGTGAATGATTAAGGCTGAAGGCCTGAGCACAGAGAGACAGACTGAGGAGTGGGAAATGACAGAGACTGAATGAGATACACAGAAACCAGTAATCACAAAGCCCAGAACAACAAAGTATGACAGGAGGGGAACACAAAATATCATACACAAATTAACATAAAGAAACAGACATGGACAGAACCTGACAAAGTGAGGTTCGAACCCGAGTCGAGATAAGGTTTAGAGTGGTAACCTGACGGGCTACCAGTGAACCACCGAGGCGTGTTGCTCTTTCCAGGAGTCCACTTTTCCTATAAAGGGAACGCCCCTCATAAAATTTTGGCTACGCGCAAGAGATATAGAGAATATTAGTTATATTTTAATGAAATTCAGCTCGCGCTGAAAGGCGGAAATGCTCTGTATGGGTGCGCGCTTCGTGTAATTTACGTTCTAATACGCTGATTTGTAATCAGTTATTAACAAAAATTAAACTCTGAAACACTAATATATATATTCAGCTAACAATTTTTTTAGGCGTTTCTGTAGTTAAAATTTAATGAAATTCAGGTCACGCTGAGGTTGTTGTTAGAAGAGTTGATGACTCAACACACAGCAGTCCCGCCCCTGCTGCAAACAACAAACCAAATGGTGAGCAGTGCATGACGTCAAACTGGGCCCGGGCCGGGAGCTCGGCCCGCTTAGAACCTCTGTCGGTCGGGTTCTAAAACCCGGGCTGACGCTGGCCCGAAAAGGCAAATGCCAAAAAGACGAACCCGGGTTAGAAGCCGGGTCGGGCGGGGCTGGGCCGGGGAGGGCTGTGCAGTGCGAAAACGGCTTGTGATTGATGTTACACTTAAAGCTGCACTGACATCATGTTGAGAGAGAGAGAGCTGGAGAGCTGGTGCAAAGAGAATAATCTTCACATGAATGTGAAGAAGACAAAGGAGATGATTGTGGACTTCAGAAGGAACAAACACACCCATGCCCCACTGAACATAGGTGGATCTGCGGTGGAGGTGGTCTCCAGCTACAAATACTTGGGTGTACACTTGAATGATAACCTCAGCTGGAGCAACAACACCACCAGCCTGATCAAGAAAGGTCATCAGAGACTCTACTTCCTCAGACGGCTGAGACGAGCTGGTCTGAGCAGCCCAGTTCTCACCTCCTTCTACAGGTGTGCAGTGGAGAGCATCCTGTGCTCCAGCATCAATGTGTGGCATGGAGGCTGCACAGTTGCAGAGAGGAAAGCTCTACAGAGAGTGGTGAAGGCTGCACAGAAGTCTGTTGGAGTCAGTCTCCCCACCATCACAGACATTTACACCTCCAGATGCAGGAAAAGAGCCACCTGCATCATGAAAGACCTCACTCACCCAGCACACTCACTCTTTGCCCCACTCCCCTCAGGACGGAGGTTGAGGAGCATCAAATGTAGAACCACTAGACTGAGGAACAGCTTCTACCCTGAGGCTGTTAGACTCATGAATAAATAAATAATAAGAATAATCACTGCAAAATATCACATCATGCTGATGCTGATCTGTTTTCTTGTTGCTGTGTTCATCTGTGACCATCTGCTCATACAGACTCATGTTCGTGCTGCTGTTTATAATGATGTTTTTCCACTACATTAGGGCTTAGTGTATTACTAGTTGATGTTTTTCTTAGTTAATTCTAGATGTTATTACTGTTTTTCTCTTGCATTTGTTGTTGGATGTAACTGGGACCCCGTGTACATAATCTCGTTTTCATCACATGTACCACATGCGGTGCAAATGACAATAAAGACTCTCTGACTCTGACTCTGATATATACATATATACATATATATATACATATACATATATATA
>JBBPBX010002510.1:74006-90119 GCA_038048925.1 Garcialebias charrua
AAAGAAAGTCCATTAAATAATGTTGGATTCCATCATGCTTTTTAAAGTGTATATTATTTTTTGATTTCCTCTAAACCATGCACTTGCAGGTTATAATCACTCCACACATTCATTTTCTCAACCGCACGTGTCAGAATACAGCAGTTTTTTTGTCAGGCTGCTCCCATTCAGAGATTAAACAGGCCTATGTTCAAGCTGTCAGAAACTCAGTCAGATCAAGCATTCAGCTCTTTAGAAACATTTGAAACAAAGACAGGGAAATAAACCCATCAACGTTAAAGGCAAATATTTAAGTTTGGTTTTTCTGTGTGACTGCTCCAAATGATGTTCAATAATAATAAGCATTTGACACAATTGACCACACCATTTTCACTAATAAATTGAACAAGTATGGTATTAGAGGACTAGCACTACAGTGGGTATGTAGTTATTTGAAAGATAGACAACAGTTTGTACAAATTGACAATATACGATCAAACCTCTGCAAGATCACATGTGGAGTCCCACAAGGCTCAATACTTGGAACAAAGTTGTTTATTTTGTATGTGAATGATCTAGTGAAGGTGTCTGGACTTCTAAAATGTGTTCTCTTTGCTGACGATACTACTTTTTTTTTAAATTTTGGTAGTGATTTGAATCAAATGTCTGAGTTGTTAAAGGTGCTATGTGTAACTTTCTGTAGAGTGCAGAACTTAGAAAAAATTTCAACAGGCAAAGCCTGTTGAAATTGAAACTGATCCCTCCCCCTCAGAGCCATATATGGCTCTGCTCCCCCTGGCCCTGCTGAAATTCAAATTCAAGCTCTGTTTTTATTGGCTGATTCAAATTCAAGCTCTGTTTTTATTGGCTGGTTACAAACTCTGTTTTTATTGGCTGGTTAACGGCGGGTCACTCTGTGTTTTTAGTGTTTTTATAAATGCTGATAGAGAAGCAAGGGGACTATAGTTTTTTTCAGAGATTACTTTGTCTAACATCAGTCTGTCAGTAGATAGTGACAGAGTGAAGAAATATGTTAAAAATATATTGTTAGAAAAGTTACAGACTGCACTACAAAGTTACATAGTGCAGCTTTAAATATTAAAGCTGCTGTATGTAACTTTTCTAAAAATATATTTTTAACATATTTCTTCACTCTGTCACTATCTCCTGACAGACTGATGTTAGACAGGTAATCTCTGAAAAAAACTATAGTCCTCTGGCTTCTCCCGGTGGTACTACAAGCATTTCTAAAAACCCACAGTGACCCGCCGTTAACCAGCCAATAAAAACAGAGTTTTTAACCAGCCAATAAAAACAGAGTTTTAACCAGCCAATAAAAACAGAGTATGGTTCATGAACGAGCTTCTCACGCCCATCCCCCGCCCATCCCCCACCTGTCCCAACCCCACCTGGCCAGTCACGAGACAGGCCATGCTGTGGAGGAGGAGCTAAGGAGGGTGAGTTGCAGGTCAGCCGAGAGCAAGGGGGAGGGACCAGAAAGGTGTCTCTGTTCAAAATTTTTCTAAGTCCAGCGTTTTCCAGAAACTACATACTGCAGCTTTAAATTACAAACTTGGTTTAAATTGAACAAACTATCTATAAACCTAGATAGTAATAAAAAGAATACAATGGATTTTCTTTTAAAATTGATGGTGTTGAAGTTCATAGAGTAAACGAGGTGAAGTTTTTGGGTGTAGTTATTGATGAAAAACTGTCGTGGAAAAAGCATATAAATTCAGTTAAACTTAAGTTATCTAGATCTACTGCAGTGCTGTACAAAGTGAAAGATTTGTTGAATGATAAAGCTCTGTATCTGTTATATAATGCAATTTTTGTTCCACATTTAATTTATTGTGTTGAAGTTTGGGGAAAGGCGTGTAAAACCATCCATCCATCCATCCATCCATCTTCTTCCGCTTATCCGGGGTCGGGTCGCGGGGGTAGCAGCCTAAGTAGGGAGGCCCAGACTTCCCTCTCCCCAGCCACTTGGAGCAGCTCCTCCGGGGGAATCCCAAGGCGTTCCCAGGCCAGCCGAGAAACATAGTCCCTCCAGCGTGTCCTGGGTCTTCCTCTGGGTCTCCTCCCGGTGGGACATGCCCGGAACACCTCACCAGGGAGGCGTCCAGGAGGCATCCTAACCAGACAACTACGCACGCTGCACCTATCCGCCTATCGATCTCACGCTCCAGTTTTCCCTCATTCGTGAACAAGATCCCGAGATACTTAAACTCCTCCACTTGGGGCAGGACCTCCTCCCCGACCCGGAGAGGGCATGCTACCCTTTTCCGGCTCAAGACCATGGCCTCGGATTTGGAGGAACTGATCCTCATCCCGGCCGCATCACACTCGGCTGCAAACCGCTCCAGTGAAAGTTGTAAATCACGAACTGATGAAGCCAGTAGGACCACATCATCTGCAAAAAACAGAGAAGCGATTCTAAGGTCACCAAAACGGATCCTCTCAACACCTTGGCTGCGCCTAGAAATTCTGTCCATAAAAGTTATGAACAGAATCTGTGTAAAACCATAACGAAGCCTATTTTTATTTTACAAAAAAGAGCTGTGAGAATTATTACAAGAAAGCCTTACTGTCATCTGTCGAATATATTATTTCAACAACTTAAGTTACTAAAGTTTTATGATTTAGTGGATTACAATATTTTGTTGGTAATGTATAGAGCCCATAATAATGTACTGCCTTCAAATGTTCAAATGAAATTTGTAAAGAGGACGAGCTGCTATAGTCTTAAGGGAACTGAGATTTTTGCAAAACCTCAGTAAAGAACAACGGTCTGTTTCAATACAGGGAGTTGATTTGTGGAATGGTTTAGGAAATGAAGTTAAATCTGCAAAATCAGTGCTTGTGTTTAAAAAAATTATTAAATCTAAATAGTTAACAAAATACTAAAAATTTCTTTAAATTGTTTATTGTACTAGAAAATTTTAGAATTGTAATGAATTACTCTTTTGGTTCGATTGCTTATTGACGACTATTGTTGGAGTGAATTGTTTGTATTGATTTTGTTTTTTGTTTTGGAAAAAAGGGGTAGGTATAATAAGATATCTTCTTCTTCCTGCCACCTTTCATTTTATGTTTTTTTTGTTGCTTTTAATATTACATGTAAGAAGGTTTTTCTTTTAGCACAATGTAAAATGAATAAATAAATAAATAAATAAAAAATAATAATAAGACAGTAAATGGTTTGAACTTATAAAGCATTTTTTTAACCCTTCCAAGTTCTGTAAGGCTCTTTAAAAACTTTTCATACGTCTAGTCTCACAGATACTCGTCATGTGCTTTTTGAAATCATAAGTTAAACAAAATGTTGTGCAAGAACAAAGTCCGTTCAGGCCAAGACATTTAACACCTTGTGAGGAACTCAATAGCAGAACTCCCAAGAATTCTTCATTAAAGAGAATGTTTACATTTCTACTATTTTTACATAAACCATGCCAGCTTTAAATTTCTGACCAATCAGATAATAGTTGTTAGACATCAACTCAATTCAGTTTATTTATATAGCGCCAAGTCACAACAGAAGCTATTGCAGGGCACTGAACAGAAACATTCATATACATCAAAATGCAATTAGTAACATTTTTTTTTAATCTGAGGTGGTGTAGCAGATTTCATTGAGTCTTCATTTCATCACAGTCTCCCATCACATGAGAAACAAGTTCTGCCCTGAATATGTGTGGAGAACAAGCTGCAAACATTCTGACCCCTCAGGCTGTGCTAGATCTTTGTTGTAAACTGTTAGCAAAATATCTTGTGAACCACTCGAATGAAAGTCATAAAAATCGTCATTTCATGTTCGTCTACAACTGATTATAATAATAATAATGATAATCACTTTGAAATAATCACTGTAATGCCACTTGATTGTTGATATCTGCTGCTGATTATCCACGCTGCTGATTTATTCATGTTGCTGTGTTCATTCGTACTCATCTGCTCACACTGACTCATGTTTGTGCTGTTATTTGGCGTATTGTTTTTGTACTACTAGTGCTTAGTGTATTTTTAGCCATCTTAGATCTTATTAGAGTCAGAGTCAGAGTCAGAGAGTCTTTATTGTCATTTGCACCGCATGTGGTACATGTGATGAAAACGAGATTATGTACACGGGGTCCCAGTTACATCCAACAACAAATGCAAGAGAAAAACAGTAATAACATCTAGAATTAACTAAGAAAAACATCAACTAGTAATACACTAAGCCCTAATATAGTGGAAAAACATCATTATAAACAGCAGCACGAACATGAGTCTGTATGAGCAGATGGTCACAGATGAACACAGCAACAAGAAAACAGATCAGCATCAGCATGATGTGATATTTTGCAGTGTTTATTTTTATTTTATTTTTATTTATTCATTCATGAGTCTAACAGCCTCAGGGTAGAAGCTGTTCCTCAGTCTAGTGGTTCTACATTTGATGCTCCTCAACCTCCGTCCTGAGGGGAGTGGGGCAAAGAGTGAGTGTGCTGGGTGAGTGAGGTCTTTCATGATGCAGGTGGCTCTTTTCCTGCATCTGGAGGTGTAAATGTCTGTGATGGTGGGGAGACTGACTCCGACAGACTTCTGTGCAGCCTTCACCACTCTCTGTAGAGCTTTCCTCTCTGCAACTGTGCAGCCTCCATGCCACACGTTGATGCTGGAGCACAGGACGCTTTCCACTGCACACCTGTAGAAGGAGGTGAGGACTGGGCTGCTCAGACCAGCACGTCTCAGTCGTCTGAGGAAGTAGAGTCTCTGATGACCTTTCTTGATCAGGCTGTTTTTCTGTACAATTTATTCTTTTGTTGGATGTAACTGGGACCCTGTGTACACAATTTTGTTCCACCACATGTACCACATGTGGTGCAAATGACAAATAAATAAACTTTGACTTTGACTTTAGAGTCAATGCAATTCAAGAAGACCATCGAAGCTATCTGATCTTAGGAGCAAAACAAACAAATGAAAGCAACAAAAAAATGTCTGTAACTTATTCTTTTCTACAGGTATTCTGCTAAAGTTAAGTGTGGTAGTAGCAGAAAGTAATCCCAAACACATACTCTGAGTACAAATAGATCTGCAATGTCACATGCATTTAAACATAATGTTATTTTCAAGATTGAACCAAAAAGGTGAAAACTCCTTCATGATTTCATGATTGCTAATCTTTACTTAATATTTAAAGACCGTGTAAAGTGTATTTCAACATTTTCTTCAATAAACATTATAAATGTCATATTGGTAATCTTGTAAATGAGTAAAAAGTCTCAAAATTGTAGCTCAATTAATTTTGGAGTTATAGAGCAAACTGTGTATGAACATTTTTCTGTTTCAGGATTTTTTAGGCGTGTTTTAAACGTGACCGCGTTTCGTCACGCGGTCCTCATTAGTATAGCCCCACCCCCTGCAGCTCCAGCCGTATAAATTCGCCTCGGTGGAGCCGTTCACTCGCGAATCGCAGATAGCATCAGATAGCAATAGCATAGATATTTTGTTCATTGTTAGCTAGCTAATCAATTATGCCTCGTTCGTGCATCTTCCCTGGATGTTGTAATGGTCAGGGCACCCGTACAAATCATAACGTGTTTTTATACCACATGGTTTTATACCAAGTATCTGTAATGACTGGATAGGACAATGGTTAGAGCGCTTGCCTTCCGTCCCAAAGCCCACGGGTTCAAATCCTGCATGGTACAACTCTTTTTTTTTTTAATTACTTTTTTTTTTATTCATTCCAGATTAAAAACACACAAGAAAACTATTTACAAAAACAGCGTAACTCTTGGAAAAAGTAGCTGCTGTTACAGACAGAACTCAAATAAAGACAGAGCAGGTTTACTGGATCTCTGCTGCCTGCCTCTCCACCTCCACACAGTCAGCTCAGGGCAGGGGCAGCAGGACACGAGCGCTGAAACCACGCCCACGCACTGACACGCCCCCAGCGTTCCAGGGCAAGGCAAAATCATGTTTTTTCATGATTTTTGAGACTTAATTTTATAAGGTAAACAATGTTTTTAATCAGTCAGACTTATATGGGTGATTAATAACACATATTTATGCCATGTGACAAAATAAAAACACACATTTAATTTCACTTTACACGGTCTTTAACCGTAAACAACAAACAAATGACATCACACGTTAAGCTATTAATATTTGGGTAACACTTTATAATAACTACACCTTATTTAGCCTTATTTAAGCATTAATAAACATTTAATTAACATTGAAAACATCATTAATTAAGGATGATTCACACTTAATACACTATTAATTAACACACTTATTTAAATGCGTACTAATTGTTAAATAATGTTTGAATTCACTATCTATTAATCCTGCAATGCATCATTAATTAAGGCAGTTGCTAGTAGTTACTTAAGTGTATTTGTGAACCCTTCTAAAGTGAAGACTATTCATGCTTTATTGAGGTTTTGTTAATGTTTAATAAATCCTAAATAGCCACAAGTTATTTTTCACTTGGGGAAATCAGACAAAATGAATTCACTATCTATTAATCCTGCAATGCATCATTAATTAAGGCAGTTGCTAGTAGTTACTTAAGTGTATTTGTGAACCCTTCTAAAGTGAAGACTATTCATTCTTTATTAAGGTTTTGTTCATGTTGAATAAATCCTAAATAGCCAGAAGTTATTTTTCACTTGTGGAAATCAGACAAAAATCAAAGCAGGAGACGTTGAATACCAAAAACAGGTTTGTATTGACATTTTCTAAAAGTCAATAAAACATAAATCTGTCAGTTAGATGTTCCCACCGCTAGTTAGAACGACTCCGTCACGTTTTGCAAAATAAAGAAACCGAGTAGGACTCGCTGCAGAAGAAGCCTGCAGTTTAACAAAACCGAACTACGTCCACATCGTGATGTCGTCAGCTTTCTCTTCGCTTGTGAAACTTTGTTCAGTCACATTCTGACGGTCATGAGCACTCGTTTGACTCGTTTTGAAGCGAAAACAACGCGCTTTGGAGACTAGCTTAGCTTTTAGCCTGCTATCGCTAACGCCTGCTGTTGGAGTGAGCGCTGCGTAACAACGACGTCACCACGCACGTTTTGTGTCACAGCTTTTTCTGTCCGGGCGGGTTGTTGAAGCAGCCGCTTCAACACGAACAGAAAAAGAAAAACGTCAGTGAAACGTTGTAAAATCCTAGCATTTGATTTGTGACCAAAATGTTTTGCACTACAGTACTTTTCTTTGACACAATTTTTGCCACTTTAGTGACCTGCTACAGGTTGAGTGTTTCATCATGACCCAGGTTGGGTAAACATTTTAGATTTCCACAAGTGAAAAATAACTATTTAGGATTTATTCAACATTAACAAAACCTTAATAAAGAATGAATAGTCTTCACTTTAGAAGGGTTCACAAATACACTTAAGTAACTACTAGCAACTGCCTTAATTAATGATGCATTGCAGGATTAATAGATAGTGAATTCAAACATTATTTAACAATTAGGACGCATTTAATACATGTGGTGAAAGTACATTAATTTGTGCATTTACAAATATAGATAGCATAGTTAATTCATGAGTTATTAAGCATGAATAAACATTGAGTACGTAGGTTTTGGAACTCATTATTCTTTATGCATAAAGCGTTAATAAGTGTGTTAATTAATAGTGTATTAAGTGTGAATCATCCTTAATTAATGATGTTTGCAATGTTAATTAAATGTTTATTAATGCTTAAATAAGGCTAAATAAGGTGTAGTTATTATAAAGTGTTACCAATATTTGTAATAAACAGAAGAATGAACAATATTAATGTTTTTAGATCGTGACTGAATGAGAGTCTAGATGTGATGACGTGCTGATCGTTCGGTTGTTTATTAGAGGTTTAACTATTTAATAGCATCATCAATGACATGTGTGAGCTGACTTAGTATATTTTGTCCTGTGTTTTTTCATTTTAATGCTGTTCTTATACATTTTTATTATATTTTTACTACTGTTAATTTCATAGTTTTACCATTAGTGTGTGTTACTGTTTCTGTAATTTTTAAATCTCTGTTATGTTGTTTGTAAAGCACCTTGATAACAGTTTATCTGTTTTAACTGTGCTCTAGAAATACAGTAAAGATGACTTGACTTGACTTGACCTCCTGGCTATAACCCAGTTCTTATCCTTTTGAACTCAATTGTCTGCAGGTTTTTGAACAAAGCAGTGAATTTGTTTTTAAGCTGGACCAGCTGAAGTGTGAAAATACATTCTTCCAGACTACCTGCAGCAAATATTTTTTTGTCATGTGTCGACTTTCTATTTGACATGTTTGACCCAAGGACGAATAAACCCTGTGTACATTTTCTTTTGTCTGTCAGACGAGCTGTTATTGGCGACAAGGCTTCAGTGTGGAAGTCAGCACACTAATGCCATGTGACAAGGTTGTCCAGCGTTGACCCAGTCTCAAACTTTCTGCCTAGTTTCTTTATTTTTCAAATCATTTTCTGTGTGGGTTTCTGAGCTTAGTTGACAGTGTTAGTGCCGAATACAACCCCCGAGCGTAATTTTCCCATGTCACGGCGGAGCACCGTCACCCAGTCTTGACTGCTCTTGCCAATATTTATCAGCATTCAGTCATCTAAAAAGCTTCACTTTGGCACATCACTCCTGCAAGGTGAATATAATAAACAAAAACTGGAACCACAGATTTTGGAACTGAGTCTTGCAGATCTTTCTCCGATTGAAAACGAGCTAATTAGCTCAATGTTCAGAGAACAGAAATGTGGGACACAATGGAGCAGGAGGAGTGTTTGTGTGGATGTGAGAGCTGAGTGGGTGAGGGAGCAGGAGAAAGTAAGAGGATGTTAACGGAACAATGAGGGTCAAACAAAGTGTGATGGAGTGTGTGTGTGTGTGTTTGCTGAGAGAAAGGCTGCGATAATTAGCCTGTTAATCACCTGGTTTGAATCACCGAAGGAGCCCCACAAGCCTTCAGGTTAAATACATTGACGTGTGTGTGTGTGTGTGTGTGTCCAGGTTTCCTGAGCACAGTCTGTAACCTCATAAAGCTGCCTGCAGGAAAACAGCACTTCACAGCTAAAATTTAAGGTCCTCATCAACTCTTTCGAAGATGCTGACACATTACTGGTTGACTTTTCAACAGCAGATGGGAGATTCATGTCGGCCTCAAATCTACAAAGCTGCAACCCTCAAACTTCACAAAACTCCTCCCAGAGGGCTCCTCAACAACTCAGAGTGACTGTCCCAGGATCATTTTCCTTTCACTGTCATTTCAGCAGCAGTTGGAGCACAGTTTCACCTTGCAGCCTGCTGCTGAATGTGCATCAAGTTGCACCCTCTTAAAAAATAACTGTCTAAAGCAGTGGTTTCCATAGTTGGGGTTCATACCCCATTGTGGGTAACAAAACACCAAGATAGCAGTCCTGAGATTATCTTGAAAACTTTAATGCTAACTCGACCGTTGAATCAGGTGTGTTGGAGGAGGGAAACCAATAAAACATAAAAGCTAGTGGCCTTCAAGGACAAGGACTGGGCATTGCTGGTGGAGGTCAAGCAAAGAAATAGTGTCACTAGTCTTTGTCATTCTTATTTATGGATTCAGAAACTAAAACCTTTGGGAACCATTGTTCCAAAATACTAGTATTTTTAAATTTTTTAAGCACACCTGGGGTGTCCACTCCTGGTCCTTGAAGGCCAAAGTCCTGAATGGTTTTAGATATTTCTCTGCTCCAACACACCTGATTTGAATTAATGGGGGATTTACTTAATTCTGCAGAACATGACAAGGTAATTCAACCATTGAATCAGGTGTGTTGGAGCAGGAAAATAAGTAAAATTTGCAGGATATTAGCCCTCGAGGACAAGGATTGGACACCCCTTGTTTACCCATTTCCATCTGTCAATGGAATTTAATTAATGGAGGAAGATGATTGTACTTGTAGACCAGGTGAAATCCATTTAAATACTGAACAACAGACGCGTCTGACCTACAGCTCCTATCTGTTGTTGTCAAATGCATTACTTGTGTTCAAAGTTTGAAAACTGAAACTTCCTGCAACTTGTAGCATATAGAATGAAGTCTGAAGGAACCGTTTAGTATGCTGCACTGATTAAATGTGCACAGTTAAGACAAACCGATGACTTTAATAAACCCACGGGGGATTTTGTAGATGTCAAATCAGCCTGGTATGTTAAAAATGCAGACTAACATTCAGTCATATATTATGATGGGGCTGAGATGGTGTAGAGGCAGGGCAGCCGCTCAGGACCGGAAGGTCCCGGGTTCGATCCCCGGTCACTGCATACCTCGTTGTGTCCCTGGGCAAGACACTTAACCCCGGGTTGCTCCCGGTAAGACTGACTGGAGCCTTGCATTGCAGGCTACCGCTACCGTGTATGAATGTGTGTATGAATGGGTGGATGGCCGGTACTGTGAAGCGCTTTGGGGCCCCTCATAGGGGGCTGGAAAGCACTATATAATTAAGCTCCATTTACCATTTACCATGATATTTATCTTGTTTGTAACTGATGTTCAGCCCGCACTTTATAAATAAAGCTGATGATGATGATGACAGTAATAAAGAAACAACACAAATAGGAATAAAATGTGCAAAGGTTAAGACACAAGGAAATAATAATAATAATAATAATGAATTCAATTTATATTGCGCTTTTCATTAGTGAAAATCTCAAAGCGCTACACACATTGAATGCTACACACATTCATACACCGGTAGCGGCAGACTACCATGCAAGGTGCTTTCCAGTCCTACCGGGAGCAACTTGGGGTTAAGTGTCTTGCCGAAGGACACAACGACACATGGTGTGGGGAACCGGGATTCGAACCACCAACTTTCCGATCGGGGGACGACTGCCATTACCACTACGCCACGGCCGTCTAGTATATACCTGTACAGTGCAGTTCAAAAGTAGGGATGTTAAAATCAGTATGAAATAAAATTATGTGCATGAGCAAGACAGTCTTAACAGTGACCATTTAGCTACTGGGCATGTGATAATACTGTATGGTATTACAGTACTGTATATGAAAATAATAATGGAATGACAACTATTTAGAATAATAACAATTGATCATGCCAGCAGTAATAATAATAAAAGTTTTATAATATTCCGCCTTTTGCTGGACAGACTGTACATATATATATATATATATATATATATATATATATATATATATATATATATATATATATATATATATATATATATATATATATATATATATATATATATATATATATATATATATATATATATATATATATATATATATATATAATATATATATATATATATATATATATATATATATATATATATATATATATATATATATATATATATATATATATATATATATATATATATATATATATATATATATATATATATATATATATATATATATATATATATATATATATATATATATATATATATATATATATATATATATATATATATATATATATATATATATATAATATATATATATACGTGGAATGATTTGAATTATACAATTTCCTACAGGAGCAATAAAGTTCTATCTTATCTTAACTTGTCTTATAAGCAATATTAAATATTATATTATATATTTATATCTCTACTGTGCATAAGAATAAATATCTAGTGCAGGGGTCACCAACACGGTGCCCGCGGGCACCCGGTCACCCCAAGGACCATTTGAGGTGCCCTCGGACCTGTTCTAAAAATAGCACAACTCACTACTAAGCTGCATTTAAAATTTCATTTTTATTCAGTTGTTATTCTTTTTGTGTATTTATATATATTTTAAAATGTCTATCTTAAAAATATGTTCTTAAAAATATGTTTATTATACTTTTTTTTTCAATTTACGCTTGGTTATTTCCGAAGAGTTTATCAAACTGGTGCCCTTTGTATGACTCCGTACCACGAAGTAGCTCTCAGTTTCAAAAAGGCTGGTGACCCCTGATCTAGTGCAAATCATTAAATTGTTTATTGCGTACAACTCAGTGAAAGAAAACCAAAGTATCCGGTGTTGCCCAAGATGCACTTTACCTGTCCCATGCTTGAAAATTAAAGCCACAGTTTTAGTTTTACAAAAGGTGTAAATGAAGTTGAATAAATTGAACAAACACACAAAGGAATGTAGAAAACACAAATTATTATTTGAATGTTTTATAGCTGCAGATTGTTACATCTGTTTAGTGTATTTTCTCCTGGAACTCCTTTCTCAAGCTGCACAAAAATTTAAAAGTAATGTCAGGTCTTGACTGTTTGCAGATGGGCTATAAAACGTTCAGATCTCAAAACATGCTCAAAGATCTAGCAAGGTCCTTTAGACAGATTACTCTGATCTGACTCAACCATAGATGTATCTACCTGGATTATTGAGCATGCATCAGTGCTCAAAGGTACAGTAACTTCATTAGTTGTCCAGTTACCACCAGTAAAACCCAGCCCTTTTATTTACCAGTAAAAACGGCTGTAATGATTGGACCATCACATCTACCTGCCTTTCATATCTGAAGCTGGCTCAGGATGTGTACAGAAATATTTCATATTTAATATAATTGATGACAGACCCGTTTGCTGGATCAGTGGCGTGCCTACATGTCTGCATGCAGCTGCGTGTATTTGACTGCTGGAATGTTTGTGTGTGCGCTCCATCACTTTAATGTTTGCAGATCTTTACAGTAAGAGTAGAGGAGGACGTGTGGTCAAACGCCCACACACATATTCACACAGCTTATCTCGATGTCAGAGGCAATATTTTCCCTTTTCTTGACACTGATCAAATAGAAGGATTGGACTTGGAAAGATGTAGCAAAGACTCTGATGTAGGTTTGAGAATGAAGGAAGACAGGGAAGTTAAAAGTGGAATGCATTGATAATGGTGTGAACAAACGGTGATATCAACATACCTAAAGGCTAAAGGTTTTGATGGGAGCTGGAGAGTCTGTATAAAATATATAATTTGACATCACTGGGGATGCTGAAAGTGTAAAATTGATCAATAGAGAAATAAACAAAGAATAAAGCCACAAACAGTCATGATCAGCGGCCCCCGCTGACCCCCTATTGGCCCTGTCTCACATTCAGTCCCTCCTGCCATTGTTTCAGCCCCTCATGCCATAGGGCCAGTTTACACGGCGCATATTTTGAGTGTAACCGCTACTTTCTCTTTGCGACTTTGCTTATCGCCTACACGACGCTGCTGGCCCCCCTCGATGACACCGATACTTTTCTGACCCTGCTCTCAAGGTGGAAGTTTTTCGCTGACCCCCCGCTGATAATGTAAACATCTCCCGTGGAGCTTTTGTTTCAACCACATGCGCGCAGCCCGCATGCGCGGACAGTGACATTTCACGTGTCACGTTGCAAAATATAACAGTTTAACAATAATAAACAGTATTTATGTTGGCGTGGGAGATGTAAATTTATCTGAACTACAGTATCTATCTGGACTCGTTACATTTTTTAAACAGTGCGTAACGTGCTGTGAAAATGAAGACACCAGGTTTATTTTTTATTTATTTATTTATTCAGCACCAAAGTTTAAACACAAACACTGAGAATTAAACTGAACACACTATTAAAACACGTGAACCGAACTGTAACTACGTTAATGAACTGGACTCTTGCTGTGTGTTCATCTGGACCCATCAGAACCGCCGAACCGTCTGCCTGTCAACGACAGCTTCTCCACCTGGCAGAAATAAATAAATAAATAAAAACTCAGTTGTTGTGTGATCAAAGTAAACACAAGCAAACATTATATTAAGAACGTTGATTTACCTGCTGTAAGTCAGCTGTTTATCACGGAGTAAAGTCCGGTTCTGGTCCACAGTCCACTCAGCGGTTCTGGTCCACAGGCTCAGCGTCTGGTGTGCAGCTTGTTAGATGAAGCGGGTCCCACTGACTCAAATCTGTTGACTCTTATCCAAATTCCAGCTTTAACTTGTTGTTAACTTGTTGACAACAACTTGTAGTTAGCTGATTTTAGCCAGAGAGGAAAACAGACGAGGCAGCTGCTCTGTTTACCTCAGGCAGCGCATGCGCAGTAGTGAAGGTTCCAAAAATCACAGCGCCATCTAAAGGCCCAGCATGGTAACTACAGTGAAATCATGAGGACGGGGGGTGGAGGGGGAGAGAGTCGTATCCACAGAATTCGACAGTGTCAACGCAAAACTTTTCACCTAATTAACATACCCAAAACATCCGTTTCCCCCACACAGTGTCCGTGTAAACAGGGCCATAGTTTCTCTTCCTCTGCTTTGTGATGCCTATCACCCATCTCCAGCTCAATCTTGCTCCTTCCAAGCCATGCCATGCCTCACATGTTTCTCACAGCAATCATCCCTGATTCCACTCACCTGTTCAGCTCTCATCTAGTTCACCTGCTCTGCACCCTTTATAAGCTCCATGCTCACTCGCCACCAGTGCTGAATTATTACAACATACATGGTCACTGATAGTAAAGCCTTTCATTGAATCTTGTTCTTTAGTTTTGTATCCTTGCCTTGTCTTGCCTTGAATCCTTGCCTGTTTTTTTTACTCCTTGCCTGTCCCTTTGGATTTCATCTGCCTTTCTGGCTACGGTACCGACTCTGCCTGCCTGCTCACTGACTATGTCTCACGGATCATGATTTGGCTCTGTCTCCTGCTCTCTGACCTCCTGTGTAAGACTCCTGTTTTGACTACTGGATTTTGTGTCTGGATTCGCTTGAGTACTACCTTCTTCTGCTCCTCTGCTGCAGCTTACTCGCTGAGATTGTCGTCATCTCCAGCTCCAAAAGAAAGAGAGTCTTTCTCTGCAGACTACTGTACATGGACACTAGGCATGTAACGGTTGTAATGGGTTTACCGAACCGTTTCGGTCCACCACGTTCGGTTCGGTCCACCTGCGTACCGTTTCGGTTATTTTTTCACTCATTAAACGTTCTTAACAGGGGAATATATGCACCGCGGAACAAAATTTCCTGGGCGCGTTTCAGCACGGACCTATTTTCGCGTGGCACGCGCAGCATTTAGCCGTTAGCATCTCGTGCGGTCTCCTGTTTTTGAACGTTATAGCTTTCTTCAAAAGATGAGCGCACGCGCAGCTTGTGTGGACTTTGTTTCATGAAGACTCTGCAGCAGCTGAGTGCGTGACGCAGCGTACGCAGCAGCAACACGTCACGTGAACGCGCTGGAAACTGTCATCTGAACAGCAGCTGTATTAAAACTACTTCATCCGAACGTGAATGAAGAGCTGTATTAAAACTTCATCCGAACGTGAACAGCAGCTGTATTAAAACTCCTTCATCAGGTAATCACAGCGGTCCAGAGCAATAACACAAGCTGTGAGTTTTTAAATCTCGAATCTAAGTCTGAACGTTGTTATATGCGCAGGCTTTAAAGTTACTGAGCGTCGCTATGAGACATTCATCACGTCAACACTTCAAAAAGTTCAGCTCTTTATGAAAAAACTAACTGATGTTGTCAACAACAAGCCCTGGACCAGATTAAAGCCCTGCCTGCCATGATGATGAAGAGTGAGAGATTCAATTGTTCAAGAGGTATTGTTTTATTATTATCTAAATAATCTTTTTTTTTTAAATCATAATCTTATTAACTTGTTTTTTTTAAATCTCTTTTGTTTTTTATTTCCAGTCTGTGACAGAGGTAAATCCACCTGCAGCTAAGTGATGACTGAACTGAACTCTGAACTGTTCCCACAGTCCCACCTGTCCCACCAAGAAGAAGTTGTGAGTACAGTAATGAGGACAAATACAGCCACACTGCTGCTACTGAACAAAAACTTGATTAGTTAGATTGTAAACAGTCTGTTGCTGCTTATTGTTCTGACTGTTATTGTATTTATTAAGATTTTTATTATTGTTAGTATAGTTTATTTATTGTAGAGTGCTGTTTATTTAAAATCAGAGTCAGAGTCAGAGAGTCTTTATTGTCATTTGCACCGCATGTGGTACATGTGATGAAAACGAGATTATGTACACGGGGTCCCAGTTACATCCAACAACAAATGCAAGAGAAAAACAGTAATAACATCTAGAATTAACTAAGAAAAACATCAACTAGTAATACACTAAGCCCTAATATAGTGGAAAAACATCATTATAAACAGCAGCACGAACATGAGTCTGTA
>JBBPBX010002511.1:1279-15513 GCA_038048925.1 Garcialebias charrua
TTTATTTCCCTGTTTATGGTCCCCCCACCCCCAATAATGAGATGAAATTTACACCCTTGGTTATCCAGTTCACAAGATGGATGGACATACTGTATGTGGGCAGCAGCCATCTTGGATTTTGACATAGTAACCTAATTTTTGAAAGGAAACCTTCTTATGCCTAAATGGGGCGGCCGTGGTGTAGTGGTAATGGCAGTCGTCCCCCGATCGGAAGGTTGGCGGTTCGAATCCCGGTTCCCCACACCATGTGTTGTTGTGTCCTTGGGCAAGACACTTAACCCCGAGTTGCTCCCGGTAGGACTGGAAAGCACCTTGCATGGTAGTCTGCCGCTACCGGTGTATGAATGTGTGTAGCATTCAATGTGTGTAGCGCTTTGAGATTTTCACTAATGAAAAGCGCGTTATAAATTGAATTCATTATTATTATTATTATAAATGCACCCATATATCAAAATGGAAGTCAGTAATTCACTTATTTTTTAAATAATGCTCACAACACGCACAGATGAATGGACGGACAGAAGGAGAGTATTTCCAATCCCCTCTCTTTGCTCTGTGACAAGGGACTAAAATAAATACTGGTGGTACTAAATTCTAGACGTCACTGTTCACCTCTGAGTTGATTTAGTCCAACTTGTATATCTATAGATACTAGCTTACTAGCTTGGTAGTTTCCGCTGTGGAGATAAGAAACTTGTTTTCCCAATTTTATTCACCCCTATTAATAACACAATCAGGGGCCTTTGGTTATATCTGAAATACAGTATTTATACTATGTCATTTATATAGACTGAAAAAAAAAGTTGATATCATATTCAAAATTAAATGTGTATGACACAGTGTGTGCATTAACACAATACTTCCACATTTAAAATTCTTATACAAACACCTCTGAAAAGGAAAATGTCTAAAACATGTTACGAAATTTTACGAATTATTACAAGGTACATCATTCTCTGTACTTGTGTAATTAAACATGTTGTGCATTTTTTATTTAACTTATCCATCAACAAACTGAGCATAAAAGACCTGCATCTAAGTTTATTATATGATCTTGTGCATGCACAGCTCACATTGGGAAGTTACTGAGCAAGTGGGATTGATTTAAAGCAGAAACTAATCAGACAGCGACACACCTAATCAAACCAACATGCTAGCAAGCTAATATGCTAAGCTAGTCCTGTTAGAAAACTCAGTTCAACATTAGCATTCATAAGCATTAACATGCCTCAGGTAGCTGTTAGCATTGCTATTTTCATTCAACCTTTATTTATACGGGTTCATCCCATTGAGCCTCTGGGACTCATAGCATTGTCAAAGTCAAAGTCAACTTTATTGTCAGAACTGCAATATGTACAGGACATACACAGGACCGAAATTGCGTTTCTCTCAGTCCCTCGGTGCAACAGTAACCATCTAAACACTAAACACTAAAACATTTAATAAACATAAGCATAAAATAGTAAAAGTGTAACACTGTCCTGAGTTTTTTCATAATAGTATAAAAGTATGAAAATTTACACCAACACTGAAACACCAAACACCCCTGAAACACCAAACACCCAATGAACATAAGCATAAAATGAAATAATAAAAGTGTAATACTGTCCTGAGTTTTTGCATAGTAGTATAAAAAGTATAAAAAGTATATCTATAAAATAAACTGAAGGTTCTAGCATTGACATTTGCAAAGAGTGGCACAGCAGCATATAAGTTAATGTACACAGTATATGTATGAGGTAGTTGATGTTGGTATAGAGGCAAAGTGGCATATGCAGTGAGGCACATAAGGCACATTTGGCATCCTTAGATAAGGCTAGTCAGAGAATGCTGTATATGTATCTGCAGTAGTGTAGATAAAAGTAGTGTAAATGTAAACAGTAGTAATAAATGTAAAGCAGTAGTAATAAATGTAAACCGTATTAATAAATGTAAACAGTGAATGTAAACAGTAGTATGACTATAGGCAGTAATGTAATACAAACATTAGTGCAAATATGAGAAGTAGTGCAAACTGAATGAGTACATGACCGAGAGTTTAGTGAATAACCCGTTTGATGACACAGGGTCCAGTGTTAAAAACTTTGTGTTGAGTGGTAATGTGTGAGAAAGTTTTTTGTGTTAAGGCAGTTCAAAAGTTTTTTGTGTTAAGGCAGTTCAAATGGGAGGGGAGGCAGAGCAGGCAGAGTGTTTAGCATTCTGACTGCCTGATGAACAGAGCTGTCTCTCAGTCTACTGGTTCGAGCCTGGAGACTCCTCAGTCTCCTCCCTGATGGCAGCAGTCTAAAGCGGCTGTGTAGTGGGTGTGTGGGATCACCTGCCATGCAGTGGGCTTTCCGAGTGAGGCGTTTGCTGTGTAAGTCCTGCAGTGAGGGCAAGGAGGTGCCGACGATTGTTATACTTCCATAGTCTTGTAAAAAAGTCTTGTAAAAAAGTGATTTACCGGTAACTGGTTTCCTGTCCCTCAGGTGATGACGGCAGTGGAGCAGGACTACCGTCTGCCCCCTCCCATGGACTGTCCCATGGTGCTGCACCAACTGATGCTGGAGTGTTGGATGAAGGAGAGAAACCTTAGGCCCAAGTTCTCTCGCATTGTTAGCACCCTGGATAAGCTACTCCGCAACGCCGCTAGCCTCAAGGTGGTAACCAGCAACTACTCAGGGTGAGTCGTGTCCGAAACACGTTTTAGCATCCAAGTTTGATTGGTTCTATGCCAGAACAAGGGTTGATGTTGGACCTGAAGGGGTCCAGCAGCGGTTAACAACAACCACTGCTGGCAGAGGGACAGACATGTTTTTATCCCGTTTACTTAAAAATACTGGAAAATGAGCCACAAGCTTTAAAAACTTGTTGAATTTACTTTACAAAAATAAATAAATAAATCTACCAAGGTTTTCAGATACTCAGTGGGTTGCAAAAGTATTCATTTGGAATTATTTTTATTCTGTTGCCTTACTACTTGAAATTCAAATGGGTTTTTAGTTTGGTTGTACATAGACCTACATCCAATTCTCCAGATTTACTGAAAAGTGTTGTGTGCATATGTCTTTACCTCATTTGCTTGGAAGTCCCAGCCATTATCTTCAAAAGCCTCATATTTAGTTATAAGTAAGATCCACATGTGGGTATTCTATGTGTCAGATGACCTCAGTATCTATGTATGCATCAGTTCTGAAAACCCCCAGATTCAATATCTGTTGATTCTGGGGGCACCAAAGAGCTCTTTACACAGGCCAGTGAGAAAATTGTTGAGTCCAGATCAGAGTTGAAATCCAAATTAATAAAATCCCAAACCCTGAACATCCCACAGATCACCATTGAATCAAATGTTATAAAATGGAGCGGTTATGAAACCATAGTGAACCTGCCAAGAGAGCGTCATTCACCATAAGTCACAGACAGGGCAAGGACGTCAGGGGGGCAAACATGACACCAAACATAAACCTGATGGAGAGGAGCAGTACATCTGCAGAGATGGGAGCATCTGTCCATGGGATCACATTTATAATAATAATAATAATAATAATGCGTATGTATTGTCATCACTGCATGTTCCCAATACAATGGCGAAATTGGCTCTCTGCATTTAACCCATCTACCACCAGGTGGAGCAGTGGGCAGCTATTGAAAGCACCCGGGGAGAAACTAGGGATAAGGTGTTCTGCTCACCACGAGATGTGCAATGACCGGAGATCGAACCCAGACAAAGGTGGGCTTCATGAAAGAGCGGACATACCGTAATAAAGATATGGCTTCAAGATTAAAAAGAGGAAAACTGTTTGAAATTTGCCAAAAGGCATATTGGAGACTAAACATGAGGAAGGTGCTGTTGTTACATGAAACTGGCATCGAGGCCATATTCGGAGCAAACCACCTGAGAACACCAAACACACAGTAAAGCATGGTGGTGGCGGTTTCATGCTGTGGTGATGTTTTCTAGCAGCAGAAACTTTTAAACTGGTCAGAGATCAGTGTTTTGCCTACATTACTTACCTTGGCAGGGCGTTCATGTCTTGGAGAGGGGGCGGGGTGTTGAGACTGTGGTGACCGAAACACATCTGTTGTGCGCTCTTTGTACCAAAACTGAGCTTTTTAGCTAGTGCGTTTTTATTGTGCACCACTAGCTTTGCACTTCATCAGTGCCGGCAGTTGTTGATGGGGGTCTGGTTCAGTAGATGGGGCTCTCGGTTCTGTTGACAGGGCGTGGCACCCTGCTTGTATAATGGTAGGGGAAACGCTGGGGTTGAGGGAAGAATTACTGAAGAAAAGTACTGAGACAATCAGTTTGAAGTCTTTCATAGTTCACAGATTGGGATCATTTAGATGGCTAGATTTGTCAAGCTTGTAAGAAAGAACCTGCAAAAACATCCAGCTGTACCTGCTGCAAAACATGGCTCTACAAAATGTAGAACTTTCTACAGTGGATACCTCAAACATTCAGGTTTTTCTGTTCCTTTTCTTGTTTATTTCACACACACACACAAATTAAGTCTTTGAAAACTTTCTTATAATTTTCAGATAGTAAAGCAACAAAACAGAGAGAATACAGAAGGAGTGAATACTTTTGCTGCTAACTGCCCTGTGCTGTTTTCCAGTTTGTTCATTAATTCCTACCATCATGTTGCACATGATTGTGTTGTGTGTGCCTCTGCACATACTGTAGCCCAAACTTACCAAACATGAAATTAACCAAAACACTGTTTTTTTTATTGTTTTTGGCCCAAAATTTTCTGAAGGTTTTTGTCGTAGGTACAGAACTTGTGCAAACCAAGAAAATATTTTCCGTGAGGATTTTTGTCTCATTCTTCACCGTGTGGAGCATTGTCCTCGACATTGTTTACGATGGCTGGAAGAGGAGGCTCCAGATTGGTGCAGGGACAAGCAGCACTCTGCCGCTGGGCTGCTAGAATAAGATGTCACAGGAGAGAAATATGTTTGGCCTGAAGAGAAGCAAGGCTTGTTGAGTTTGCTTTGTTTGAAGCTTTTGGTAGAACAGAGAGAGTACCTGTTTGGGCTTTTGCTGCCAAACACGTCAGCCTCCGTGTCTCTGACTCCATGTAGGAGTGGGAAGTCGAAGGAGCTGTTCTTTGTATTTTTCAGCTGAGTTTTTGAAGACACTGACTCCAAAAGCTTATTGATGACTTTAATCTAAATTCTGTTAGCATAATATTCTGTTGCATGATTACTGCTGGTGTAGAAGTTAGAAATCTCAGCCACTCAGTCCTGTGTCAACATTTAGTCTGACTCCAGTGCAGACCAGTTTCCACAGACACTTAAAGGGATATTTTGGACATTTTGAAATGAGGTTCTAAAGAAAAATCATGAAAAGTAATATCTTACCTTTTGCAGATTGTTATAAACAAACTCAGTTAGATAAAATAGGATTTATTTCTGCTAATGGCTAGTCCCAGTTATCAACATGTATTAGATTCAACATAATCTGCTGGCGTCCTTAGATAGATAACTTTTACTAATTGGCTTTTATGTGACTACAGGTAGTCCTCGAGTAACGATGGAGTTCCGTTCCTGCGTCGCGTCGTAAAGTGAATTTTGACGTAAGTCGGAAAATACGTCCAAACGGCACCTTATACTACAGCACTGTATTTTACCAAGCACTTAGCCTATCCTAACACAGTACCCTACATAATTATTAAAAAGCACATACATTTAGGAGCCATAATGAAGGAAAAAAAGAGTTACTAACCTACTGGTATGCTGGTGAAGCTGTTTTCCTTCGTCCATCCGTCCCTCCGCAAAACCGCCGTGCAGCTCCCAGCTCATGTATTCGAGCGCAGCAACCTCTGATCGGACACGGTCCGCCCAAAGCCGGCCTCCTGCTCTGGAGCTCCGCCTGGGTCCAGCTCTGTATCCCTCCGCCGTATCCCTCCGCCGGGCCGCCTGTATTTTCCACTGAATAGGGGAAAACTACTGAGTGCTCGCTGCTTCTGTCGTCAAGCTACTGCTACTTCTACCGTCAAACAGGAAGTACAACCGGAACTGGCTTTTCAAAAATAATATATATATTGTTTTTTCATGAGATGCGTGACGTAACTCTGAAACGTCGTAAGTCGAGGCCGTCGTAACCCAAGGACTACCTGTATTTCTGTTCAGTGCTCTGAGATGACTTATGTTGGGACTTGGCACTAAATAAATAAAATGAACTGAAATATTTTAAATAAATGAAGGACCTGGAAATTATTAGCAGCTGGACGGAAAAAAAAAACACATTGAAATGTTTTTCATGTGTTGATTTTTTATTGGGGCAGCACAGTGGCACAGTTAGTAGAGCTGTTGCCTCTCAGCAAGAAGGTCGCCGGTTCAAATCCCCGCCTGAGACCTTTCTGGGTGGAGTTTGCATATTCTCTCAGTAAATGTGTGGGTTTTCTCTCTGGTTTCCTCCCACAGACCAAAAACATGCATGTTAGGCTGATTGGTAACTCTAAATTGTCCCTAGGTGTATGAGAGAGAGTGAATGTGAATGTTTGTTTGTCTCTATGTGTCTCTGTGATAGACTTGAGACTTGTCCAGGGTGTCCCCCGCCTCTCACACAGTGACTGCTGGACATGGGCACCACTGACCCCCGTGACCTGAAAAGGAAGAAGTGGATAAAGATAATGGATGGATAATTTTTATTGATTAAACAATATTTACGTTATGATTGTTCAAATGTGCATCTGCTTTCTTTACCAGCTTTTCTGTCCATGATCGGGGGGAGCTAGTGCCTATCTCCAGCAATCATTTGGCAAGGGTCAAGATACGCTGCTACGTATTGCAAAGTTACCTGTTAGAATAACAGTTTATAAAATAGTGCTGCTGGTATAAATTGTTAGGACATGTTGGAGACGAGCTGTTTTAAGACAGAATCAGTCTACAGTAGTCCCTCGCTATTTTGTATATCCCGGACTCGTTCTATCGCGGTTTTTCAAAAATAAGATTGGACAATATGACACACAATTGGCTGATTGATGGATGAGCTGCACGATCGGCACGTTTTTTTTAATTTAAAATACACCATTTTAAATTATTTAGTACCTGCTGCACCTTTGTGCAGCCTACACTGTAGAAAAAGCATCCTCCTGCAGCTGATCAGCTGTTCACCGTGCAGAGCAGAGAAGTGGGCATTAGGTGGCAAAGAGCAGAGGAAGCAGAGAGAGGGAAATCATGACATGCTCTTTTAGAGCGTGGACATTTTAGAAACATTGTTTATAATATTGCAAGAGGGAAGGGTTTAAAATGTCTTAATATATAAATATTATTTCTCTCCCTCCGCGGGTGGTCTCCATCATTCTCTGAGCTCGGGTCCTCTACCAGAGGCCTGGGAGCTTGAGGGTTCTGCGCAGTATCTTGGCTGTGCCTAGGACTGCACATTTCTGGACTGAGATGTCCGATGTTGTTCCAGGGATCTGTTTTAGCCACTGCTCCAGTTATGAATACTAAAATAAACTACTACTTTCTACTTGTACTTTGTACGATTATTCCTACTTCGCTATGTTTCTCTTATCGCGGGTCTTCAGTGGGGGTGCACCGATTTCAATTTTCTGGCCGATCACCGATTTTTAGAAAATCTGACCTGCCGATTCCGATTTTGGCCGATACCCGATTTTCAGGTGTTAAAAGGTCAAAATGCACCCTAAATTTTCAGGATTTTACAACCTTTACTAAGGCAGATGAGATCGGTGGAAAAAATCGGCTTCTCATTTAAAGATCGGCCGATCACCGATTTCCCCAAATTAAGGAAATCGGGGCCGATTTATCGGCCGGCCGATTTATCGGTGCATCCCTAGTCTTCAGGGTACAGATCTCCTGCGATAGATGAGGGGCTACTGTACTTTGGTTTTAGATGACAGAGCAGCTTTTAGCTCGTCGGGATTGTTGGACTGAAACTCAGTTCCCACTAACTGAAATTGCTTGAAGAGCTATCTACAGCTGGTTAATGGTTATTAACTATTCCACAAGACGAACACAAAAATGTCCAGTGTGTCCCTTTAAGGCAGAATCCACCTGTTTAGTATCCAGGTGTGGAGCTAGCTCCTTGGCTCACAGTTTCACTCTAACACAGAGGCCCTGAGGGTGATTCCTATGCCAGGATTTGGGCTCACTGAGGCTAATTGTGTGTGGAAATGTAATGGCTGACCTCGCTTTAATTCCCCCTACACTCGACTGGTTGCTGGAATGTAGGTGATAGGACAGACAGAGCTGCTGATGTGGAAAAGCAGGAGGTGATGAAGTGTGAGTAATAAGGGAGATTGAGGAGAAGCTAAAAGAGAGGAATGTGTTTAATTAGGTTGCTAATGAGCTTTTTAATGCACCAGGGGAGGGCAAGCCCAGTGCTGTGATAGGCAAATGGGTAGGGGATGTGTGTGTTTGTGTTATGCTTTACGCGTGTGTGTGTATCTGCATGTTCTGTTGGTGTTGTGTGCCGATGACATGCCAATGATTAATTTATGACCTGATCTGTATGCAGCAGCAGCAAGTGATAGATGGAGGAGCGGGAGGAGGCGGCGGAGGAAAGGATCGTGTTGTCAGAGCATGATTTAGAGAGCGGCTCCTGCGTTTTGTGTGCACGTCCGTGGCTGCGAACGCTCGCTGGTGCTCACTTGCTATTGGCTTCTGAGCGATGCTGGGGCAGATAAGGCATGCAGAGAGGGGATATGAGATGCAGCCCTATCTGAGGAGCATCTTCAGCCTCAGGGGGGTTAAAAACAAGGACACTGGCCGAGGAACAAAGGACACTTGGACGCTGCATAATGGAGGAATATGTTGAACTGTTATTAAAACTGGAAGCGTGATGAATAGATTTGGCAGTGTGTTTGAGTTGTTTATAGCACATGAAGCTCCAGATCAGCAGTTCTGAAGCGTATTCCTGTGATGTTCTATTCCTTATCATCTATAATCATAATATATCTGAAGAAATGAGCTACAGTGACACTGAGATGGATTAAACCTTTAGTCAATAGAAAGCACTTAGTGGGATAACAGTGACTTGTAGCTTTTTGTGAACTTGCTGCTGACCCGTGTTGACGTTGTGTTGGCAGGGACCTGCTGCGGCTGGGAGGAACGCTGCCGGGACACAACAAGAAGAGCCCGGACAACAGCCAGGAAATCATCCGGCAACAGATGAGCCAAACGCTCCCCATCAGAGTGTGAACTGCTACAAATTAAAGGATACAGAACGAGGATAAAATAAGTTGCAACTACCTTAAACTCTGATCCAGAGAGAGCCTGATGTAAATTTAATCAAAAAGAGGAGAATAAAAGATGGAGGCCCCAGCTCTGTGAAGGTGGACACTTTGAGGGTTTCTTCCCCACCGGACACTGAACGTCTGTACAAAGAGAACTTGCCATCGCGGCGTGTGTTCATTACTCGACACTTGTGGATTTGTGACTGTTGACATGAAGCCAAACTTCTTCTCTTCCTCTCAGGTTGTGTTTTGCATGATGCCTGCATGTGTTTTCTGCTGGTTGGGAATCCGTCTTTCCGCACAACGAAGGCGAGCTCCGTGAGACAATTGGGCGTCCGGATGACGCAACAGTGCCAAGACGAATTACTCCAACGCAGCTCGACCTCTGTATATTTTCAATTCAGTTGAATTGTTTTTTTTCTTTTAATCCCAACCAAATATATTCTTTAACTATTTTGAAGAAGAAGAAAAAAAAAACTTGTCATCCGCTTCCTCCTAAATACTGTCTTCCACTTGTACTGGGAGATGTGTGTGTGTGTGTCACAAACCTGTACAAAGCATCCGAGTCTTCACGCCGTCTCCCTGTCAGAGGGGACATGCAGCGGACACTGTGCGGGACACGTCATGTGCATGCCAAAGTGGAAACGTCTTCATAAGAAAAGTACTAACAAGTTCCACATAACTGTTGCTTTGGTCTTACTGTACGGGCTTTAACGCCCACAGTTTCCTATTCTTTGGTTCATACAGATTGTAAGTTATATTTTCTGTGAGATTTTTGTGTCTTTTTCCTTTTTTCATTTTTTACTGAAGCGTAACTTTTTTATTACAATGCTTTTTTTTTTTTGACGTTGTAAGGAACCATACAGACAGGAGTGAGTGAATTAAAGAAATGTAAGACTCAGACAGGCTGATTACCTTTAAAACCACTGAGCAGACTGTGTCAGGACCACTGTCGGGCCTTTGTTCAAGAATAAAAAGCACCCTGGCAGTGCCATGTTGTGCATTTTACTCTGGAGATCTCAGCAGGAGCTTTAAAATGTAAAGCTGGGTCATATTAGAGTTTGTTACTGTGTTTAAAAAAAAAAAAAAAGATGAGTAGATAATACCTTACCTGTTTATCAATCTCAATTTGGAACAGTATTCCTCCTGAACATATTCGTCTTCGATGCGGTGAGGTGTTTTTCATGCAGTTTTAGAAAGTTTCTCTTTAATTTCTTTGTTAGTACCTGGAGCTCACTGTGAGAAAACATTCTCCACGTTCTGTCACTTCTGGATCTGCTGTTTCTGTGCTGGATGGTCAGATTTAGGTTGTGCAGCAGAAAAGTTGCGCTGCATTTTGAGTGCAAGTTGCTCACACCTGCTGCAGAAATTGAGCAGTTTCAACACTCGAAGCTTTGCGAATGTCTTTGGACACTTAGAGCACATCCTTGTCTGGTAATCCCATCAATATGTGTAGCCAGGGCAACATTCCTCAGCTGACACACAATAGTGCTTACCGTATTTTTCGGAGTATAGGTTGCACCTGTTTATCATTTTTTCAAGGCCTGCGACCTATACTCAGGTGCGTCCAATATATGGCTTTTTATCACTTTCGGCGAAACAAATATTTAAATCCAGCTCATTTCACAATTACGTTAATTTATTAAGGAAAAGTTCAGCTCAGACACATATTTGCTATAATTTTTATCAAACAAATAATTGTTTTTAAGTGTTAATCTTCTTAAAAGCCTTGCTGTGCGCTCCTGTGGCAGACATTTGCAGCAGAGCTAAACGTAGGTGCGACCTATCTAGGGATTTTTCCAATTCTTTGGCAATAATTGGATGGTGCGACCTATACTCGGGTGCGACCAATACTCTGAAAAATACGGTATGTTGAAGGACATTCACAAGAACTTTGTGCAACCATTAATGTCGTCAACATAAAACAAGTACATAAACTCTCAGCTAATGTATATCATGAGTCCAAATGTAGAAACTAACTGCAAATCTGTTCCTTTCAGTTTTCTTGCAATATTGAGTCTTCATTTAGTCTCCTAACAGCCACAGCCCAGTAAGAGACTGTCTTTAAATTCTGGCAGAACTGAAAACCTGACAGACTTGGCTAAAACCAAAACACCAACCCATCCATCCATTTTTTTAACCTGCTTCTTCCTTTCTAGGTCACAAGGGTCGCTGGTGCCCATGTCCATCATTCACTGAGGACCAGTCTCCAGTCCATCACAGGGACACAGACAAACAACCATTCACTCTCTCACTCACACCTAGAGACAATTTAGAGTTACCAATCAGCCTAACATGCATGTTTTTGGTCTGTGGGAGGAAACCGAAGTACCAGGAGAAAACCCACACATGCACAAAGCGAACATGCAAACTCCACCCAAATAGGTCCCATAATCTAGCAAACTTCTTGCTGGGAGGTGACACTCTGCCAGCTGAACCACCATGGTGCCCTCAACCAACCCCAATATCCAAACTGTCACTGTGGTCCATCCATCTACCCCACTGACCTGCTTTTTTATGTCAAGTTTGAATTACACACTGATTTTGGCAGAAATATATATACAGTATATAAATAAGAATCTGACCCCTGGATGCCTTGGAAGTGCTACAGCTTTCTACTGTTGGTGCTATGTATGTTCATAAATAACCACAGCAATCCATCATGAACTACAAAACGGATGGTTTGTTTTGCCGTTAGCTCAGCAGTCCAGTCAATCCTTCATTCTTAAAGTTATGAACAACAGGTAAGATGTTATTTAATAAAAGACATTTACAAAGAAAAGGACATTGGTGTGTCCAGATGTTGGCTACACGAAGTTAAAAAAATATCATACAAAAAGAGAAATTGAACAAATCGTCGTTTCGTTTCTGCTGATCGGTGTTTTCTTCAGACCAGTTACTGCCTGTAAATAACACTGCATTTATTTTAGACCAGTCCACTGAGCATTTTCAGCTATCCAACGTGGCTTTGGCCTCTACACGACTCACATTTACACACTTGTTTGTTTGCTGTTGCGGATCAAACAAACAAACTTGCAGTCAAATGCTCATTACACATCTGAAACTATACAGAATGTGAAAAGAGAACACGTGGCTTTTAGGGCGGACTACTTTTTCTGTGCATTTAAAGGTGTATTCAATTGTAAAAAAAATGTGCAAAAACTAGAACAAAAACAAGCATTTCTCTTTCAGTATTTTTACGATAACCATATGCAAATAAATTATTAAACAGATTTTGGGCATTCTCTTTGATTTCTTGGCGGGTTCACCAGGCCGAAGTTCCAGGTCTCTTCTGATGCAGCTGCGGGAAGAAACGAGGGGAATTGCAAGCGTGTTTTACCTCCTCAGTTGGAATACCACAGCAGCTCTGAGGGAACTCATTAAGATTTAAGATGAATCAAAGCCTGGTCCACGCAACTCTCCAATTAGCAAGACCACAGGACTGTTCTGAGGATTTTAGTCTCCATTGCTTCTGGAGAGGCTTCAAGGAGGCAAAGTTAATCTGGCTTTTCACCAAGTGTCTGTACTGTTTGGCTTTAATCTGTCAGCCAGGACACAGAGTGGTGCAGATGAGTGAAGCTGTCACCCTGTGTTTTTATTGACTCGGAGGAAGCTTGTCTGTGGAGAGGCTCTGAGGGATCATCCCTAACCATCTCTGACTGGCTGCTCACGCAGCTGCTGCATGCTCAGCCACCGAGGGGAGAACTGTTCATGTTCTCTAATCATCTGCACTGCTCACAGGATGTACACCGGCGACCGGGTCAACACTGAGGCCCGTGGCATTTACCTGTGTGTGTGTGTCAGAGCTGCCTGCTCTGGAGAGCTGCCGAAGTTGTTAGAGCCTTTTTTTGTTTTAAACATCTCAGTTTTAAAATGATTTTTGAGTGAGCCCAGTTTTTAATTATGTCTTTGAGCACTGAAGCACCATTATCACTACGGTACAACGGAGTCTTAGGGCCATGCTAAGAAAAAAAAAATTGCATTATTAGAAAAAAAGTCATATTACGAGAATAAAGTCAAAATATTACAAGTATACAGTCATAATTTTACGAGAATAAACTAGTAATACGTCCTGGGGCGGTTCACACCTGCTGTAGACAGCCTCCAATGAGAGTCACTGTTTATGAAGTAATCCGCGATCGCTTTTGGGTCACTGTTTGTGAAATATGCCTCCATCCACATTATGTGATGACTAAATCCGTCAGTGCAGCCATTAATTGCAATGCCATATGGCTTAAGATGATCATAAGAATCCATATGTCACAGTGCATTGGGCCCCATGCTATTGTAATGCCGACGTCAACATTCATCATTTTATCGCATTTGTACGGCTACTTTTTCATGTCGGAGTTCTGATAATATTACAACTTTATTCTGCTAATATTATGACTTTATTCTCGTTTCTACTATATTCTCTTTATTCTATAACTTCATTCTTGTATTATTTCGACTATTCTTGTAATATTACAACTTTATTCTCGTATTACTTCAACTTTATTCTCATAATATTATGACTTTATTCTCGTATTATTATTATTTTATTATTTTAAATATTTATTCATTTCAAATAAAAAATAATACAGCAATTGAATGGACACATGACACAAGACATACAATATAAATTTAAAATGAAGGGTGGCAGAATGAAGAGATTATCTTATTCTATCTGCCCCCATTGTACAGAACAAATCAATTCAAACAGAAAACCTTCAATAAGCAACTAGAAAAAGAGAGAAAAATATGCAATAATAATAAGTCAAGAAGACAAAAAGGAATGACATGTAATTAACAAATTAGACACTAGACAAGATAAATTATTTTATATATATTTTTGCAATTTTTTTTAACCATATTCTTAAATGAAGATTTTGCATTTTTAATTTCAGCTTCCAAATTATTCCACAATCTAATTCCTTGGATCGAGGTTGACCGACCCCTCAAACTGGTTCTAAATTTCGGTCTCACAAAAATCTCAATTCTCTTTAAATTATAAGAACTTTGACATTTAAGAAAGTGTGTTAGAATGTTTAGTGGTAATTCATTTATGTGAGC